>PVKA01007042.1:0-80016 GCA_004027165.1 Ctenomys sociabilis
GCCAGGCATGTGGTACTGAGAATTGAATCCTGGTCCCTGTGCTTGCCTAAGCAGGAAGGGCAGGGTATTATTTGATTTTGTATCCCAAGAAAAAAAAATATGTATATCAGTACAAAATACTTTTAACTGACTTAGTATATTTTGCACTATATGATTTTCTCTTTCTTCCATTTTACCATATGTAACGCTGCAGTGATTCACTTACATAAAATTTTGTTTTCTTTGTAAAATGTTCTTCTTTTTTGTGGTACTGGGGATTGAATTCAGGACCCTGAGTTTTCCAGGCAAGCACTTATTCTACTGAGCCATCTCACTGGCTCAAAATATTCTTAATGTAATAACAAACTGATGTACATTTTGTGATTCAACTACATTGCTCACTATTTTACATGTGTTGTTTCAGGTGAGGTACACGGTAATTCTCTGTGTTCTTCTATCCATTTCACAGGTAAGCAAATTTGTGTTTGGAAAGGTCCATGGTCAGTGTACTGCTGTTAGTGTACTGTCCTTTGTATGTTTTGATACCAGAAGCACAAAAGATGACACAGAATTGGAAGACAGTGGAATTCATTCATTTGAATCTGTTGCTGAGTATGCTGGAGGTCACAGCTAAAGAAATATATCTAAGTTTGGTGTTCTTCAGGTAAAATCTAAATACATTCTTTTTGGACTAGATTATAGGGAAATATATTTGATAATATTTTAAGATTATAATTTCTGAGTTTCAGATGGATGAGTATGAAGTCATGTCTTAATATCCAAAAATATTATAGCTCAAAGTCTGTGTCTTTGTGCTCTGTGCCATATTTTTAATTATTTCCCATTTGTAGGATTAAGAAATCAAAATTAAGATCATATATAAATTTCTGGGCTACAGGGTGCTCTCTGGTAAAGGAACATGATAAGTTGCCATAGTTGTCCTATAAAAAGTTTGCATCCTTCATTTCCTTAACTTTTTGTTTTCTTATGAAGATATCTGCACACTTGTTGAGCTGGATGATCACAGAGTATCTTACTACCGCAGATCCTTCTCACCTCCAAGTTTTCATATAGCTCATTGATTATAAGTAGAGCAGAGTGAAGGCTGATCACTCACTATTAGGTGACACCAAGATTAATTAATGAACCCAAACACCTCATCCTTATGGCACTGAAGCTAGGATGTAGCCAGGGCTGGTGTACCCATTGCTTCTAGCATATATGTGAGGCTTTTAATGAGCAGTGTGGTGCTGCTGTGTAATGAAAGCTATGAACACAAGTTTGGAACCAAAATATGAATGTATCTCAAATCATGAAGCAAAGAAAGAACTATTGGCTCCCAAGATACCTATTGACTAAGTAACCCTCCTAAGCTAGTTACCATATGTGTTTAACTGTGTAAGAAAGATGTGACCAAAAGTCTCTGCATGCAGTGCTTCTTTACATTTGACAAATCTCTCAGAATGTAGCAGGAATAATTTTGCATATGTGTTAATGATACCAGAAGAAATATTGTCCTTGGCATGGACCAGGAATCTGCATTACATCTTGGAGTATGCAGTCATGTGTTTCTATATAAAAATAATCTTCTGTACAAAGGTTTCTGTTTCCTCATCTATAATACAAGAAGGCTAGCATAACTTAACCTAATTTTTTTTTCTGATTTTGATTTGGTGTATGGGATATTCTAGCATAATGTTTAAGAGCTGGTGTTTCTGAGTTAGACAGAAGTGTATTCAAATTCTGACTCTATAATTTATTAAGGTTGTGACTCTGGGTATCCAACCTATCATTGTGGATATCAGCTTCAATTATGTGAAATGGAATCCATACTTGATGGGGTAAAGATTCCTTTTGTGTATATGGAGCTAACTGTGTAGCACATAGTGGTTCCACCTAAAATGAGTGTGCTAATGATGAAGTGGCCTCTATCACCCTACTTCTCTGTCTTAGTTATTTTTATTTACTGGGACAAAATATTCAACACCCATAGGTTAAGGGAGAAAAATTTGTCCAGCTCATAGTGTGTAGAGTTTTCAGGTTATGGTCATCTGGCCCCAAGACAGAGTACTGTGGCAGAGAAACAGCTCATGGTGTTGAAGGCAGAATGCAGTGAAACAGCAAGCAGGAGCAGCAGCTGCAGCAATAGCCGCTTGTCTTCTTCATGTCACTTTATGTTCCATCTAGGTTATAACCCATTATTTGGTGCCACCCTCACACAGGATAGAACTTCCATCATCCACATCCAGTCTTATTCCCAGTATCACATGCCCCAATCCAGCACCACACATCTTAGATTCAACCGGCTTCCAAATTCCCATGAAGCTTTGGTGCATATTGAATAAAAGCCATAGCATTCTGCCCTTGGGCCCCCAAAGACTCATATAGCAAATAGCAGATAGCAAGAGATAATAGTAGCCTTCTTTCTGCCCTTTATATCCTATCCTAGAACACTTAGTCCTAGCATTTCACAGTGATAAATAGCAGCATCACATAGTCTTAATCCACTTACCTCCAAAAAGCCACACCAATGACTGCATGAAGCTTTGTGGGACATCTGGGCTGACCAAATAGCTCAGCGGATTAAAACACCTGCTTAAACAGATGCAGGGGTTGGATGTTTGATCCCCAGCCTGCCATGCTGGCCCTGCCCCCAGGGCATGGTAAGACAGCAACTGATACTGGACAAGGTGGCACCCACCAGTAATCCTAGGATTTGAGAGGCTGTAAACAGGAGAATCACTACGAGTCTGATCTGTGCAGTGAGACCTTGTAGAACCTGCACTAAATTAAAACAAAAAGCTTTTCTGAGATTTAAGGCAAACTTTTAGCTGCAAGGCCCTGCACAAATGAGAATAATTCCAACATACAATTGACATATGCTAGACATCTCCATTCCAAAATGTACAAATAGAGGATAGAAAGGAATTCAAGCAAAGGAAATGCAAAATCCAGCAAGGGCAAGCATCAAGCCCCATATTTCTATGTCCAGCATCTGGAATAGTCTGTGACAAGATGTGAACTCCAAAAGGCTTGGAGGCTGCACCCCTATAGCCCTGTTGGTCATGGTAACACTCTCACCTTCTCTCTTGAGCTGGCTCTGCTATCTCCTTGCAGCATTTATCAGAAGATCCACATTCCTGGCTTCTCCAACCATGTGGAGCCTATGTTTTGCCTTTGGATTCAGGCTTGCAGCTTCACTCTGCCTGCCCTCCCAGGCATTCTTCTGAAATCTTGGTGGAAGCCTTCTTGACCCTGCAACTTCTCCATTCTGTGTGCATCTGACACCAACACCATGTGGGTGATGCTGAAGCCTGCCACCAGCTAGTGCCGTAGCCAGACTTCATTCTTTCTTATTTGTAGGTTTGAGTTCCTGGACTATTGTGCACTGTGAAGCCATTCCCAGGGAATGAGTTATTTAGGCCACTGCCATCCTGGAACATAGTGTCCTAGGTCTTTCTTCTCAAAGTAAAGGCTTTCATATTTGTAGTTTTGAGGCTGCAAAGTGTGGAGTCTTGTTGATTCCTGGAAAGTCCTCAGATCATTTTTCTACTGTACTGTTCTTTTACAGCAGCCAAATTTTCCTGTGCTTCATCTTTTCAGTCTGAAACTTTAAAGGCACTTCCTTTCTGGCCAAACTCAGAACACTTTAAATCATTCTGCTGGGATTTTACTCTTAATGTTTTCAACATAAATCCGAGTAAAAGTTCCTAATGGTAACTGTGCCATAACTCTAATATTAGAGTACCTTTGAATTTTCTCTTCCAGATTAATTAGTCTCAGTCTCAGGTAACCTCAGAAAAACAGCAAAATGCAGACAAACTTTTTGCCAGACTCCAACAGCGGCTATCTCCCTTTTTCATGACTGAAAGCTCCCGAGCCTGGTCTTTACCAGACACGTTTCTGTCAGCATCTGTTCTTCTCAACTCTGACCACAGCCTCTCATCAAATTCCACGTTCAGAATTCTAGTAAGCATTCTAGTTTCTTCGAGTCAGTGTCTCTAAACCTTTCCTGCAAGCCAGTTTCAAAGGCTCCCGAGCCACATGATCAGGTACAATCCGCAATGACCCCACTTCTTCAGTACCAAAATCTGTCTTAGTTACTTCCTTCATTGCTGGGACAAAGTACCAAGCATTCACAAGTGAAGAGACAAAAGGTTTATTTAGTTCATAGCTTGTGGAGTTTTCAATCCACGTTCATCTGGCTCCAAGGCAGAGTACCATGGCAGAGCGGCATCGAACAGGAGATACGGTCCAAGGTATGGTAGACAGAAGGTGGTAAGCAGCAGGAAGCCTGATTTCTTTCTGTCTCTTTGTATTCCATTCAGGCTGCAATCCCATTAATTGGTGCCACCTCCATCCAAGACAGAGTTCCCGTTATCTCCGCCTATTCTTAATTCCGGTATATCATGTGCCTAATCCAGCATCAGGCATCCTAGATCCAGCAACCATTCAAAAGCCCTGCCTATGAGTGCATGAGGCTTTGAGGGACATCCATACAACAAATCGTAATGCTCTCCCACAATGTACAGCATAAAGTCATATGAAATGTGCAAGGTCGGTGTATCTGTCTTGGTTACTCTTCTCTTGCTACTGGGACAAATACATGCCACTCAAAATGAAGGAAGGAAAGGTTTCTTGGCTCACAGTTACAGGTTTCAGTCCACACTCATCTGGCTCCGAGGCAGACTGTCACATCACAGAGGGCAGCAGTTCATGGTGGCAGAAGGCAGCAAAACAGCAAGAGCAAAAGGGAGGAGTAACAGCAACAATGGCTCCAGAAAGCAAGTCTGTCTCCCTTAAGTTGCATTCAGGCTATCTGCCCCAGGCTGTGTGTAGTACTCACACCCATAACCCCAGCAGCACTCACACCCATAATCCCTGTGGAATGTAAGTTAATCACAAACTCTAAAAGTTAGCTCCATGATTACATGAGGCTTGAGGGGACAACCAGACACAAGCCACAATATTCCACAGTCCATCTGTGTACTATTTTCCAGGGCTTCCTTTCCATAGTGCCACTAATCTTTCCCTTCCATAATGCCACTCATTGAGTGGCTGCTTGACAATAGAAATTTATTCTCAAGTATATATATATATATATATATATATATATATATATATATATATACACACACAAGATATTTTGGTAAGATTAGTTTCTTTTGCAATTTCTGAAGTATCAGTTCCATGTCTCTTCCTTTGCTTCTTGAGTTAAGTGGAAATCCTTATCATTTTTATACACATGATTAATCACTCAAATTGTGAATCTGTCTTTATATGGTCATCTTTCCTCCATATATATGTCTTCCTATATCATTATTATGAACATCCCAATTATTGGATTCAGTGTCAGTCAGTCATTGGATTTATTGTCCATATAATACTAGATTTATTCTAAGATTACGTGGCATTTTATATATATATATATATATATATATATATATATATATATATATATATATATTCCAAGACAACTATTTCTAGCCAATTCACATTCTTTGAGTAGTGGAGGAATTCAACATGTCTTTTTGATGAACATGAATCTACTCCCAATACATTCAAGAGAATGATAAAAAATGTAAGGCTGTAAATTTATTATTCCTAATTGGAATGACCATGGGTTCTTCAGAGTCAAAATATAAATGAATGACTTGGCAGATAACCTTGATACTTCTATATGCCATTTGTTTCTAGACATTAGCAGGGAGGATTTGGTATATTCTCATGCTCACAGATTATCAGAGTCTTTTGACTTTCCCAGTTTGGGAGTATAATCTGCTTTCTTAAGTGAGTCATGATATCTGTAGAAACTTTGATCTCATGTGTCTCTAGGGTTAATTAATGTCAGGGTAGTTAACTTATCTTGGAGTTCCAGAGAACATTACAATGACCATTTTCCAGAATGGCTGTTAATCCTGTATTTTCTGGGTCATGGATCAAGGGATCAGAGAAGATTTATTATAATCCCAGTAGCCTGCTGTCATGTGAGCTCTCCTAAGAGCTAAGAACTTCTTCAGTGCATTCTACATTTCCAGTAACAGCATTGCCCCCAGGATGCATGACAGACAGATCTCAGGCACCAACACCATTCCCTTTTGATTCACTGAGCAGAATCCCTCAATAGCAAACCCATTAGTATCATAGTGTTCTGCTGGACTGCAATTTCACTAGCAAGTGTGAATTCTGTGGGAGTAGATCATAAAACCTCAAGATATACAGTCTCTATAAGGGTGCCAAAGAACTATACTATTTAGGAAGGTCCCTGGGCTAAGAAAAACATCTTTTGTAGGACATTTCAAGTTTTCTCTCTCCCCAAACACATGAGTTAATGATCCCATATGTGAACTGGAGGGCCAGCACATGGTGACGCCTGACAAATCGTCTTCAATTTATTTTCTCTTGTGTCCAATACACTTGAAAAATAACATTTTTGTTGTCTAAATTGGAATCTTAGTCCTACAATTGATGTCAAGTTTGCCAAACACCTACTATTTTATTTTCTCATAGATATATCTAGAATGCTGTCTAGAAATCTAACCTAATATTCTTATGATATACTCCTTTCTTAGTATTTTTGTATCTGTAGATGTTTCTTCTATGTGTTTATGAAATCCTATGGTTGTAATAATGCACTTTGTAGATACTAAAATCTGTACTTTTTTCTATTTACCTACTTTTCATATATTTTCTGTCTTCAATAACATGCAATCTTTGAATATACATAAATATTTTAAAGCCAGAATATTTAATGAAAAATTTGAAAGAGTAGAAATAACAATAATGGCAGATTTGTTTCCAGGAAAAATAAACTCTTCTTCAGTTTAATTTTCTCATTTTTTAAAACTTTACCTCATTATTCTTCAACACTTGCATTTAATTAACCCTTTATTCCCAGTTATATTTTATTTATTTTTCACATCATATCTTTCCAATTTCTCCCCTTTTTCCTCCTTTTATCTCACTCCTTCCTTTTGCCTTCCTTCCTTCTTTTCTTTCATAATTCAGAAAGACTCAAGATTCAGAAGATAAAGAAGAATAAGGAGGAGAAGAAAGAGGAGGAGGAGAAGAAGACAAAGTGGGAGGAGGGGGAAAAGGAAACAAAGAAGAAAAGAGGTGAAAGGAAGCGAAACCAAGCCCAAAGAAGTAAGAGAGGACGGTGGACACACGAAAGATAAAACTGCCATCTCTGATAATTAGTGGGGTGTCTATTTAGCTTTATATTTTTTCTGGCACATAACAAATAGGAAATATGAATAGCTGTGAGATGTACTTTCTCCCTAATATAAAGTCATGGCATCTGCCTAACAAAACAAGAAAATTAATAAAATTTGAGATTCATATATATATTAGTCAGCTTTTGACCCCTATTACTAAATGTCAGAGTTAATTACCAAAAGGAAATGTTTATCTTGACTCACAGTTCTAGAGTTTTCAGCTCATTACTGAGTCTCTTCATTGCTTTGGGCCCCTGCTAGGGTTTCAGAAGACCATGAAGGAGAGCCTGTGGTAGGCTGCCTACCTCATGAAGTAAGAACTAGGTGTGTAGGGTGTCAGAAATCCCTGGTGGTAGCACCTGGAGACTGCCCACAACACTTTATTCCCAGAATTTTGTTACCGCCTTACAGCACCAAACTGGACTAGTGCCTTGACCATGGGCTTTGGAGGATCTTCATCCATATCACAGCAAAAGTTATGGCTTTCTTTTCTTTTCTTTTTCTGGGATAGGGTCTTGCTCTATAGCCCAGGCTGGCCTGAACTTACTGTAGTCCTTCTGCCTCAATCCCTGAGTGCTGTTATTATAGGTGCATACCATCATGCCCATCCTGGATTTCTTAATTTGATAACTAACCCTACATTAGCTTTCAACTAACTGTTGGTTAAGTTGTAAGAATTCAGTTCAGTGGAAAGAGTGAATCTGAATTCCATAGAGGTGTCGGCCACTGTGCGAAGCTGTATCCTACACTCTGCCTCATGGGCCTACTGGTGAGAACACAGTGTCTGAGACAGGAGTTTGGTGCTTCTGCCACCTGCATGCCCCTTGACCCCAGGAAGTCCTTTTTCTCTGTGCTTTTTAAGGGAATCAAGAAGAAAATCTCTTACATGCACACAAGTATTATTATTTGTTACTAATTTCATGGTATTCCAATCTTAGATGAACAGAATTTTGCAGTGCAATCAACATTGTTAAAATGTTCACTTCTATTATATTCATTTAGAATTTTGATATTTAAAAAAAAAATTTGAATATTTTGTTAATGGCCAAAGAGTTTTATTTTCTGTTTTCCAGGTCACATTTTCTGTCGGAGTATGTTAAAATACACATGGAGGGCATCAACTGCTACAGCTCAATATTCTTTTGGATTACTTTTTAAGGGGAAAAAAAGAGGGAATAAAAACCTTAAAACAACACCTGCTCTTCGGCAGAATTTGACCTGACCCCTTTCTCCTTTTCTTGTTATTATAAACATCAAGCTCTTTAAGTGAGAGCTGTTTAAAGGATCCAGGGCTGTGAGTGTTCCTTCCTACTTCCCAGATGCACTAGGAGATGGATGGGCTTTTTGATCTTTATTTTATGAGCGCCTGATAAATTGCCTCTGGCACCTGGCAACTGAAATTTCACTATCTGAAAACGAACCCTCATGTCAAACAATGTGACCAGCCTCAGCCTCCCGCTGGAGGCCCCGCGTCGCCTGGCTGGGATGGCTTCCGCTTCCTGGATCGGTTTTTCAGACACACTCAGCTCTGTACATACTTCTAGGGAAGAAAGGATTATTATGGGCTATGCAGAGATGTGTTTTTTGAAGGATTTCATCATAGCTCTTATTCTAGGGTTCTTGAACAAATCAAATAAAGACTTCAACACACTGTCTAGTCTGAGAAAAACACTTTTTAGTAATAGGCTAGAGATTTGCAAGCCCAGGTCAGGAGCTGCACCTCACTGGGCTCAGGCTGGGTATTGATATAAGAAGAGCACAGGTGGTCTTTCTCTAGAGGCAGAAGAACTATAAACAAATTAATCAGCTGGGACTATTATCACCTCAAAGGTTAACATCTTATCTGTAGGTTCAATTAACTCAATCCCAAGAAAGTGTTTGAGGTCTTTGGATTTATATAAATGGAAACGCCTCTTAAATTTTAAGAATATCTTAATTTTTAAGGAGACAAAAGTAAAAATGACACAAACACCCTCACTTGGTGTTGTTTCTTAAAAGTTGAAGAAGCCAATGAAAGTGTTGATAAAACATAAAACACCCCCAAAATTCAAGCTTGTGTCCACCCTGACTGAGGGGAGGACGCAGCCTCAGGGGCAGAGGCACCCTGGTTCGCACCAGGGCAGTGCTGTCCGTCTTCACACTCTTGTTCTGTCTTCCACCCATTCCCGTTTGGACACAGTCATCACCCAGAGGACAGAGTGTGCTTAAATTAACTTTTCCCCTGAGCTTGGAGGAGATTCCTGTGAATCCTGTGAAGTTCACTCTGGGTGAAGGCTTTAGTACCTTCCAAGATATCCTACGGAGGACTAATGCTGCATCTGGGTGGAGGTGGGTTTGGATGGACTTATGTGTTGTGTAAATTGTTTTCTCTCCTCCTCCTCCCTTCTCCCCTCTCCTTCCTTTTCTTCTTCTCTTTTTCTTTTCTGGTCTCTAGTAAGAGGTTTCTGTTGCGTCTGGCTGTTAGAAACACTTTGTTTTCAAAATGCCATTGTTGGGGCTGGGAGATAGCTCGGTGGTCTAAGAGCCTTACTCGCAAGTGCAAGGGCCCAAGTTCAATCCTTGGTACCCCATGCCATGCTAACCCTGGCACCATGTGGCCCACTGAGTCCAGGCATGGTAGTGCACACCTATAATCCCAGTACTGGGGAGACTGAGACTAGAGGATTACTATGAGTCTGATCTGTGTAGAGACCCTGTACCAAATACATAAAAAAAATAAAATATTTTTTTAAATGTTAGCATCTTACCTAGGGCACTCAATTTTTACCTTGCAGCATTTCACTATTTATTTATTTATGTATTTATTTATTTATTTATTTATTTTGCAGAACCAGGGATTGAATTCAGGCCCTTATGCTTGCCAGGGAAGTGCTGATTCTACTGAGCCATAGCTCTGTCCCCACATTTCACTATTCATTAAGCAAATCTTACTATCCTAAGCTTGAAACATATAGAAACAAATCTATCTGTCTGTCTGTCTGTCTATCTATCTATCTTTCCTCAAGGAGCCCCTTTTCTCTCATGAGAGATGCGTGAATATACACAAACAAAAAAATACAACGTTTGTCACTGCTTTCTTAGAAATTTGTATCTAGAAGAATGACAGAGAGGTTTGATGGAAATTTTGAGGTGACAGGGTGACATATGCACCGAGTGCTGAACCTGAGAATGCCCTCAGTCATGTGGGTAAGCCTGGTCAGACAGCACAGGCGGAGAGGTGCTGGAAAAGCCCAGAGCTGGCAGACATGGGGCAGCAGGAGGCAGCTGCAAGCAGAGGGCTGGGGCCTTGTGAGGAGACTGTGTCCACATGAACAGCCTGATGCGTCAGCTTCGAGAGTGTGAATATCGGGGTGAAATTTTACAAGAAGAAATGGAAAAGAGAAAGTAAAGAAAAGCAAAGTGCTGAAGTTGTGTAGCTTTAAACAGTACAGTACAAGGCATTTAAGAACAGAGCCAGCAATAGAAATTATTCTGTCTCCAATATGCCTCCAGGATTGAAAAAGTCCTAGTGTCTGTCACACATCAAAGCTCCTTCACACTAAAAGTTAATCTATTTTTCATAGACCCTAGCCAATTGTCTGTTCAATATTTTCAGTTTTCCAGGGAATCGTTATGGAAGTGTAATTTTAAATGTGAAATTCTAGGATGAAATCAAGGCTTTAGGTTAGGGTCAGAAAACCAATAATGAACCTGACCTTGAAGGCCGGATCTCATGTTGGATTTGGCTAGTACATAGCACAGAAAAAAAGAGCAGCAGTGGTGGGAAAAGCTTGTGAATGCCAGCAGGAGGCGGGTACCAGGCTCACAGCTCTCTGTGCTGTGGATTGAGCCCCCTGCTTAACCTGTTCAGGGGTCTCACACTCCTACTGTGTGTTTAGCCATGTTTCAGGTATATTTGTTTCATGAAACTCTCTTCCAAGCACATCAGAGTTCTGTCTCTGCCACCATGTTAGCCTCAACCTACATCCAGAGCTAAATCCAAATTCATGGAATGAATGAATGAGTGAGTGTTAGCACATGTACGGACTCTGTTAGTTCTGGGAATCCACCCCTCTTGAAGAGTGTAAGTCAGTTTCTTTTTGAAGATGAACAGTTGTGCTGCTAGTTCTGAATTTTCTCCATAGAAGGGACAGTGTGAGGTGCAGCATTTCAGAGCGAGTGTGCGTACATCAGTGGCCTGGTTTGCATATCCACTCTATGACTTTGGGCTGACACAGTAGCATCTGCTCACTTAATGTTCTTCACATATGAAACTTGGAATTTATTTTCTTCTTCTTCCTCTTTGTCCTCACCCTGGCCCTTGCGAATGCACTGTACTTAGAATACAGACCAAGATGGGTTGTTCCCGTGCCTAGAGTCTGAGGGGCAGGAAGAGCTGGGTGATTTCTAGGGGTTTTTAAGGAGTCCAGGCATAGAAATTCAGGGGTAGGTTTCTGAGGCTGCCAGGGCAGATCCTGAAGGGCCCATTATACTCAGAGGAAACCAGAGTTTGGTGGCTTTAGTGCTGAGCAGTCCCAGCACTGGCCACAGAGTCTGCTATAGACTTTCACCCTGGAAGTCAGAATGTGAGCCCTAGAGAGCTCTGCTGTCCCCAGGCACGGTTGACACATATGCCAGGGCCGACCCTCTCACTCGGGAATGCTCAGCACTGAAGACACTATACTCTGGTTTCCTCTGAATGTAATTTGAATTAACTGACTACAATTGAAATGGGAGAAATATTTCCTCAGGAATTGTTGCTTTCAGGCATCCAGAGTCAGATGGAACCTTAAGTTACTGAGAGAGTGGAATTTGTTTGTCAACACACAGAACTACCTCAGTTTTTTTTTTTTTAATGAGGATAAAGAAGTTCATGAAAAGCATAAAGAAGTGTCACTTCACATCAATAATCGATAAATGTCTTGCAAATGATTGGCTTAAAAAGTTCAGATCCCTAGGCTGGGTATTGGTCCTGTCAAATATGCAATAAAGCTCAGAAAGATGAGAAATCTACAGTTCATTGTTTGCACTGGCATTTACAGCACTGACAAGAAACTGCACTTTAACAGCGATGTTTTTCATGTTTATAAAAATGAGGAATGCTTGTAAAAGTAAGTATCGGTTTGGGAAATAATAGGCTTAGAAAGAGTAAAATAGCTACACCCAGCCCTGTCTCTGGCTTTCTTTCCCTTCTGTCTCTGTGGGTCAGAAAACCACCATGGTCAGGAGTAAGCAGTCTCCTATTGTGCTGAGCAGAGTAGCAGGGTTTTTCATCCTTTTTGTACTGTTGATAGTTAACCTGGGTCTTGAACTCAGGAGCCCTTCAGAAACTATTTGCTGAATGAATGGAATGTCTGCAAACTCTGCTGGTATGTGGGGTCCTTGGCAAAGTAACAGGAAGTCTGTGGTACAATATAAAGCAGTATTTACAAAGCTCACTCCTGAGTGCAGTCTGGGCCAAAGATAGAAAAGTCAGCATCTGTGACAGCAACTGACTTCATCTTTCCATCAGCCAACCAAAGAGTGCAGTGAGGTAAGACACACGCACACACACACACACACACACACACACACACACACACACACACGGAGGTGGGAGGTAGGGTGCATGTATATGAGTGCGTGTGCAGTGTGGGTGAGAAGTGCATGACACGTGTACAAACAGAAAAATCTCACTAGGGCCAGGATGGCACTGGGGACTCAGAACATTTTATACTGATACTTTCCCTTGGACAGCAGAAGCAGGAACATCTGCAGTGTGTCAGGAAATGAAGATGTTTGGATATGTCTGGTTTTGATGTCATTAAATGACCAATGGATTAAAATGAGGGCATCAGACTGTGGTTGTCTCTGTTGGACAGATAAGCTGGAGTGGAGCTGTGAGATGGTGCTGTCTAGCCAGGTTGGGAGTGAATGACCTGCTGCTGAGGAAAAGTAGTTGAAAAATAGTCCCACTTTAATTGTTTTATTGTCTATATTATCAGGACTTGTGGGAGAAAATTATAGATAACAAAAGTGACATAACCCATGTGCCTAAGAAGCCCCTGTCAAAAGGCATGCAATGCTTTTTTAGGTAAGTAACATTTCATTTGGAAAAAAGTCACTCCTAGGAACTCTGGGAAAACAGACCAGAAGGTGCCCTAAAGATGCTTAGTGTTACACTGGTGGAGGGGGTTCACTCAAGGGTACTGCAAACAGAAAGGTACAGAAATGAAAAGTTCAACAGTTTTCACAGTTGTCACATTGTTTTAAGGACTTTTCACTGCCACTAGAGGGTCCAGTATTTTCTTAATTTTTGAACTTCTTAGATGATTTTTTTCCAGGAATAAGGTCCTTCATAGAGAGTGCTTGTTGAAGTTAGCATTCTAGAATCTCTATCTGAATCTTAGTGTTGTTGTATGTAAAAGAGATAGTATACAGACCAAATGGAATTTTGAGGTTTAAAGGCTTTAGCAAAAGTACAAAATTGTATCAGCCTCCTTTGAATTGACTGACACAGTAGGAGTTTTCTCAAAAGTGAGGAAACGTTTTTTGTGTTGTTGAAACAACCTGGGAGAATCACACCCCCTTGGCACCCCCTGTGCTGCCGACAAACTACATAGACTTTGAAGTATACAACATTGTGCATTATAACATCACAAGTACAGCATTTGTAAAGAAAAAAGTACATTTCAGCTGTTCCCTGTAGTAATCAATGTGTGGAAGAGCATGGCCACCACTTGGAGCTTCTCTTGTAATTTCAAAGGGAGAAGGTAATTTGCAGTGATCTTGTGGTGTCCCAGTAAATTTAGTACTAAAATGTTTATACAAGTTTCTCTTTTCCTGATGTAGACATACTTTTGGCAGACTCCTTAGATTTAGTCTGTCGAATAAATATCAAAAAGAAAATTTAGGAGGAAAACATTGAAGTTTACATTCTAAATGGGAAGGAATCAAGGAAATGCACGACTATCTCCTATCTCCTGGATTGTTTTCATTCTTGCACGTTGCATGCCCCCAAACACCTCCACACAGACCCATTGGTTTCTTTCTCTCTCTCTCTCTCTCTCTCTCTCTCTCTCTCTTCTTTCCTTCCTTCCTTCCCCCCTTCTCTTTCTTTTATTTTAGGGCAGGGTCTATAGGGTCTACAGCATCTCACAATGTAGATCAGAACAGTAGTGATGTCCTGTTTACAGCGTCCCACATGCTGGGATATACAGGTTTGTGCGACTATGCCCTCAATTGCTGTCTCAGCGCACCCTGGGGCCGGAGCAGGCCCCTGGGATCAAACTGCATTGACTCATTGTTGTTTGTCTCTGTGATGCTGTTCTGGCTGTTACAATTTGGTTTCTTCTCTGAGAACCCATCTGAGCACAGCTGCAGGCCACTTGGAGGATTTGGATGTGGAAACTTTGCATCTCTTGGTGCAGTGTCAATGAAGAGAGACTTGCAACAGGTGCAGTGCATTTACAGCTCTTGCCACTGGGTAGCTCTCAGATCACTTACCTGTGATCCTTAAGTTTCCTCATTTGGAAAACTGATGTAATATGTAAGTTTGCTGTTGTTGTTTTGCAGTACTAGGCATTGAACTCAGGAGCTTGTACTTGCCAAGCAAGCACTTATTCTACTGACCTGTCTCCCCAGCCCCCGAGATATAGTTTACTCAAACCTATATGCTCCATTATTAAACTGTTTCTCTAAGTGTCAGCATAGATACATGTGGTGTGGTGTAAATTATCATTTAAGCTTATTTTATATATTATTAAAATTACGGAATATTTATCTGCTTCTTTGCAGTTTCAAAATATTTTCTCAACACAACCCCAATCTACTTGACTGAGACAGAGCAGTAAAATTTTTATTATATGTCAGTGCATTTGCTTAAATGACACATTTTCTTTTTATTTTTAGTACAATCATCTTTTATGCCATCTTTGACTTGTTAGTGCAAAATGAATTGCTTTTGGGGCTGCAGAAATCCTTATCTGATGAAATATTTTATATGATGTCTGAGTAAACGTAGTTTGCTGTTGAAAAGGAAGCTAGTGGCCAGACAAATAACTCTGCGGATTAAAGTGCCTACTTTGGCAGACGCAGGGTCCAGGAGTTCGATCCCCCTGCCTGCTGTGCCAACCCTACCCCTGGGGCGTGCTGGGCATGGTGGCATGCCTGTAATCCCAGCACTTGGGTGGCTGTAAACAGGAGGATCACTACAGATCCCCTGAATCTGATCTGCGCAGTGAGATTCTATATACCCTGCCCTAAATACAAAATAAATAAAGGAAGGAAGGAAGGAAGGAAGGAAGGAAGGAAGGAAGGAAGGAAGGAAGGAAGGAAGGAAGCTATGGATGTGGGTTGGTACTGTTTAAGCCCCAGAATCATACAAGGAACTTCGCTTGCTGGTAACAGCTCTTTGCGAAGAGGCTACAAGGACCAAGTGGAGGGGGAAGAGCCTAGGCTGTGGGAGGGGGTGGGTGTAGCTGGCTTAGCCCTGCTTTTAGGACCTGTACCATGCCCCAGCCCCAGGAAATTTGAAGCCTAATTTTAAACCAGTGCGAGGCAATGTTGCACCTGAATTCTTCTGTCTCTCCTCTCTTCTGTCCCTAAATCTCTGCTATCCCACGTGCAGTCTCAGGCCTTGAACCTGGATGCATTTCAGACCCGGAGATTCTGTGGGATGAGTTTCTGTGTGCCGAGTTCAAGCAGAGTGCAGGGTTCTCGGAATCCAGCTTCGGTGCACCCCATCCTGTAACTATGATATATGAGAAAAGTGAAATTCGCAGCCAAACTTGACTGTGTTCAAAGCAAGGTGTGAGTGGAAAGATGGGATGGAGAATAAGCCCCGATGGATTAATGGGTCGTGATAAGTGTTTTATTATAAGAGCTTGTGAATGATTAGATAATTCTTACTTCCAAGAGGGGAATTTAAATATTTCCACCTGGCTTGTTACCAAAGTCAGTAAATCACTTAAGTCTCCAGCTAATAGTCAAATCTTTACATGCAAAATAAAAAGATAGGAAAGGTACTTTTTCTGGTAAATAGTCAATACCTAGTTTACTCACTGATTGCTTATTAAATAATATTTACTAGTGATTGAATGACTTTGTTAATAACATGACGTTTTCATTATAGTATGAGAGATAATCCATTTAAAATGTATCCATTCCGTAAAATGAAAATAAAATGGCTTGAAGATTTTTTCCAACCAGTTGAGTTAGTAGAAACCAAACATTTAATGAAATAGTTTGCAAAAGTTTGTTACAGCTCTCTAGCAGTCCCAGGCCAAGTCTCTCCTTCCACCCACGCAATTCCCACGGAACATAGCACGTGCCAATTTGAGGGCAGAAACCAAGAATGATGTCCATTTGAGCTAATTTTATTTTTGATGTTCTGAGGTCAAATTGTCTTGGACCCCTTTCTAAATCTAATCCATATTCTTGTAAAGGCCTAGAAGCTGAGAGGGTATTAATTTCAGCTTGGGGAAAACATCATTAATGTAATTCTAAAATGTGGTGCAAGTTCCTCTTCTACCTAGATCTGTGATTGGATTTACTGGTTTTCACTTTATTCTTTCATGCCATTTTATTGTAAAAAAAAAAAAAAAAAGTTGTTTTAATCATGGTTTTACTCATTGCATGTTTTTTTTTTTTCTAAAAAATTTCACTTAAAATGACTATTGGAAACTTTTTTCCAGAGTGCATCTGGGACCATCTTTTTATCTTTTGAATCAGTCATCAAGATACATTAAAAAATTTATGGTATAGAGTTTTTGAAATGAGCTAGCATGTTTTGAAAGTCTGAGTCACTCTAAACTCTGAATCATTTTAAAGGTGGCAGTACTAGTGCCCACATTGCTTTGCAATTATTGAAACACTGGGTGAGCTGGGTGCAGTGGCATACACCTGTAATCCCAGCACCCTGGGAGGCTGAAGCAGGAAGACTGCAAGTTGGAGCAGTACTGGGCAACTTAGCGACTTAGAGAGACCTTGTCTCAAAAGAGAAACAAAAAAAACCCATCCAAAACAACTCCTGGGTTCCATTTCTAGTATGAAAATGATAAATTCTACTTGACAGTCTGATAGTAATTTGTTTAGCCTAAATAGCACAGCACACAGTAGGTAAGGAGTATCTAACAGACATAGCCTTGTTTTGGTACATCAAGTTCCATTTGATAAATAGTTCTAGTTTATAAACATTTTTTTCTGGGCTTAGTAAAGCTAAACTTTCATAATTTGCTTTTTGTTGACCAGAAATGTGATAAAGGAGAGTCTGGATTTGTCCAAAATCCACAGCTGTTTCAACTTCAAGTCTAAAGCTTCTATAGGAAAGTTTTGTTTGTCTCAAGTGCAAAGATTAACAGCGTTAATTTAATTGGCATTTATTTAAAACCAAACCTAATCACAGAGCCTGAGTATTTGTGTCCAAATTGTTTGAATATATAAAGGAGAAGAAAAACCAATAATGGTTTTTCTAGAATTTTCTTTCTCATGCTTTTAGATTTTCCTTTTTCTACAAAGTTGATCTTACAAAAAGCATTTGAATCCTGTCCATTCTTAAAGTTAGAACTTTATTATCCACACACAGTACACAGCAAAAACTCATTTTCTAGTTTTAGAGAAGTTGAATACCTGGCTTCCTAACTGATCTTTGATGAAAATGAGGTTTGCACTGATTGAAATTTATATTTCTTGGAGTTCACGCTGTTTCATATAGGAAGAGTCTCCCCTGTTTGGAGTCTATCTGGGATAGCTCTGTGGCGTATTGTAAGAAACACTACAGGGTGCGCATCACTGATGGGTGAAAGAGGCCAGATCAGGGATGGGGTACCACAGTGGAACTGGAGTTGTTTGTTTAAATTGGTGCTCATATGAAGAGTTCTTGCCGAAGACAATGACTTGGAAGATGGGCCTGGGCTGAAGGTTTTTCTGTTCTCTCCCCAAATATAGATAGAAAGTCTTCGTGTCATAAGATTAGTCGATTCTTGTATTTGCAAAGAGCTAACTGAAGAGACCATCCAGTTGGAAAAAATATTTATCCTTGAAGGAAAAAAATGTGTATAAGATTTTAGGATAAGATTCAAATCCAGATGATAGTCCATAAAGGTGTAATCAAGTTTAGAGTGTTGATTCTTCAACAGAGATACAATAAAACGTCACTTCCTTTGCGGGAGAACAAACACATGTCATGTATTCCACTTTTAGTGGGATTTGATATCCAGTTTCCATGTAGGTTGCACATAAGTAAGGGAAAGACAACACATGCTTATTTGGCATGTACCGTTGTGCACTGTGCTAGTCACCATGTCAATATCATTTTACTTCATTCTTCTAGTGACCCTGTGATTCGTAGGGATGGAGGCAGAGTGGTGTGGCCAATTTTGTAAGGAGAGGAAAACAGGCATTAAGAGCTCAAAATGTAAAGGACTGGCCAGATATCACAGTGGATTAAAGCACCTGCAAGCAGGCATGGGGCTAGGGGTTCAATCCCTGGGACTATCCCACCAACCCAAGGTCCTAGGGTGCACTAAGACAGCCATTGAGACTAGGCGTGGTGGCACGTGCATGTAATCCCAGCTCTTGGGAGGCTGTAAATAGGCAGATCAGTATGAGTCTGATCTAATAATGAGAACCTGAACACCCTGTATACCCTTCCCTAAAGTATAAAGAAAGAGTTGAAACTGCAGTGTAAGGTGACACTGCTAGTCGTCCTCAGAACCATGGTTTAAATTCAAGTTTGTTTGAATCCAAACCATTCTATAGTTTGGGTGAAGACTCATGAAAAGAACCTTAATGGCTCCAATGAACTTGAGATCTCTTGTCCTCCTACATCAGATCTGCTCTCAGAGGGTTCACACTTTGCCTCTGTCCAGGTGAGTACATTCACGAATGCCATGAAGTGGACTGTCTTACCTGCAAGATCAACAGTAGGAATAGAAAATGAGGTATACAAAGATGCAAAGAGTAGTGGTAGAAGCTGGAAGTGTTTAAATGACCAAATATGTGTGTTTGTAAAATGTGATGCTACAAGCATTCTTTGAATGATTCATTTTTGTTTTTCAAAGCTTACCTGGAGTGAAAGGAATCTTCTAGATGATAGTGAACAAAGAAGGCCTGAGTGTCACTCTAGGATACTAAGGAGAACTTTCACTGAGGAGAACTTGAACTAGTCGAACAGCTTAAAAGAAAATTTCTCTAAAATAAATACTTTCTACAGATTCTCTACACTGGAAAATGATTGTCTACTCTGCTCAGTAATTTTCACTTACTTTGCTATCAAGTAGCTTTCTCATTGGTGGGTCAACTCATCTACCACATAGTGAGATTTCCATTTCCTCCATTCCCCCTATACCTTCTCTCATTACTGTCCATTGTGGCTTGTCCACTCAGGGGCCCATTATTTCTCTTCTGAGTGACTCCTCTGTATGTACTCATACATGTGTACATGAAAGTAAAGCATCATGGTTGGTTAAGATTTCCCTCAGTGTGCCGAATGTTTTATTCCATCATCTTTACTTGAATGTTCAGAGTTTAAAGATTAAAAATCTACTCTATTTTTAACTTTGTAAATTAAAATACTAGTATTATAAATAACCTATTGTTATGACTGCCCAAGTGCCCAGGATAATATCTGACATATTTCCACATAAAAGATCCATGATAGACTCATTTTAATTTTGCATTCTCTATGGCCTTCTTAGAATTAATATTCTTTGATTTGTAGATTCAGTGATTTAATGTGTGTCCAATTATGACTATAGGAATTGTGCTGGTTTAGGTAAGGGGATGTAGCAAAGAATAGCAACTGTTCTTCCTCATCAGGTTGCCTATGAATAAAAGAGGAAGGATAATAAACATATAAATAAGTAGGAACAGTGGGCTTGGTGGTGAGATAAGTGCTGTGAACCAAAATAAAGAACTGTATATGATGTAGGCAGGGGGGTCCTGTCCTTGGGTAACACAGGCAGAGCAGACTTTGCTGAGATGATGAACAGAGGACTGGAGCCAGACATGCTCCAGAGGTGAGCACTGTAGGCAGACAAGGACAAGAGCCAAAGCTGAGTGGCTGCAGGGCACCAGGAATGGCCAGGTACTCAGTACACAGGCAAAGGAGGTGCAGTGAGGAAGTTGAATAGTGAAGAGAAATAACTGCTTCAAAAAGTGTGCAGGGTGATGGTGGGAACTCAGCAAGCCACCAGAGGGTCAGCGTCAGGATGCCGTATGCCATACAGAACCACACCTGCTTTACTATGAGATCTAACTTAGATGTAAGGATCTCTTTGGTCACTTTTTAAAGAATATATGTTTGCTGTCAATTATGAGAGCCAGGAAGCCTTGGACAGAACCTGGGTGTGCAATGATCATAGTGTAGAATAGGATATTGGGAGGTAATTCTATACTAGAAATGTTTTGATGGCAGCCGAAGGAACTGGCAGGCAGCGTGGACGTGAGTTATAAGCAAGAGGAGAGGAGCCAGTGGTAACTGTGATGTTACTGGCATTTGTCATTTGTAAAAAGAGGAAGACTTTGGGAAAAAGAAAGTAGTCCAGAATAGATTCAGCCTGCAATTTCTGAGGGACACAGGTGAGACTGTCAAGGAAGCAGCTGGGGACTAGAGTTCAGAGAACTCAGGACTGGAGAGATACTTTGGAAGTTAGAGATGTACAGCTGGCATCTAAATTCATTGTCCCAGGTGGGATCACTGAGCAATAGAGAGCAGGTTGAAGACAGAAGATCCTTATATGTGAGTTTTCAAATGCTTCAGCCTTTCAGAGCACTGTGGTACAAGGAAGGACAAAGCAAAAGAAAGTTGGGGGAAAACCAGTCAGCGTACGGTTACAAGAAGTTGGTTGGTGACACTAAAAATAGCCGC
Organism: Ctenomys sociabilis; assembly: GCA_004027165.1. Classification (NCBI taxonomy): domain Eukaryota; kingdom Metazoa; phylum Chordata; class Mammalia; order Rodentia; family Ctenomyidae; genus Ctenomys; species Ctenomys sociabilis. The sequence goes on from PVKA01007042.1 coordinate 21,025, forward strand.
TTTCATGATTTTGAGAGCAACAGCTTAATGTGGATGGAGAAAACTGGAAAAAGAAGAAATGGAGGCTGAGGTGACAATGACTTTTAGAAGCATAGACATAAATATGGAGGTGGATCAACTGGAATGTGGGTTAAAGGAATATTATTGTTCTTTTGATTTCTTTGGTTTTGATTTTAAGATGGAAGATGCCTTGGAAAGTCATGCCATGAGTGGAAGGGTCATATGGAGAGTGGAGGGAGGGAGAGATTTATAACTGTGCCTTTTGATAAAGTTCAATGTGCACAAAACAGATGCCTTAGGGCATTGGGCACCACCCAGTGCAGGGCTGGGTGGGAATTCTCTTCACACTTTGTAACAGAGTCAGCACCATGACAGGGCTCACACGTCACTCCATTTGCTAAGCTAATAAAGAGGGCAATCAAAGGCCCACATGCCCTTCAAAAGGTAGGCTGCATAGTCAGAGAAGGAGATTTACAGCTCAAAGTGAGCCGCAATATTAAAAGGTCACAAATAACATTTCCCTGTCACCTTGACTTTCTACATTTCCTACGACCCTCTGTGCTGGTTGCTTTCAGAGAATTCATCTCAGCAAGGTTGGGAGCAGCTGAGCTCACTCAGGCCTATTAATCAGTGGAGCTGCAGGATCCTCACTGCATTGGGTGGAGGAGCCACCGTGGGCTCACACCGCTCCACTGGGAAAAGACAAAGGGGTCCTCAACCCCTCCTGGCAGGATGCACTTCTCTCTGCTATAATGTTCTAAAGCTTCCTTCCAGAGTTAATGTGTTCTGTTTTAATGGTAGATTTTGAACAACAGCAAGAACCTGTTCTCTCTGATACTTAGGTGACAGAGCCAGGCTATTTTTACATGAGTGTACTCGGTGTTGAGCTGCCTCTCAGGAAATCTAGTGTCATCTTTACTTTAGGTAACTTCTCCAAGAGAACATTCTAGAAGTTTTAGCCACAAGGTTTTCTGCTGATTAAATATATTTGGAATCTATTAGTAGAGGGCAAACTCCAGTTTACTTTTGCCCAAACCATAACAAAGAACAGCATTTTGCATGTATGCTGTGTGAGAAGGCCTGGGAAAAGTGTGTGTTATTCACCGAAAGAAACTTTTCAAATATTAAAAACACCTGGTTTTCTAGAAGCATCTATTTTACCATTAAAGTTGGTTTAGCAGTGCTCCACTGGATAATATCCTGGTAGTTAAGTGATTCATATGCACATAATTTTTTTAAAGCTGCATTTCCTTACAGCTTTGATTCACTTCTACACTGAATGTAAGCACTCATAAGTAAGGATGGCTGTGAAAAATGGTTTTGCATGAATCGGTAGTCAGCAGAACAGAGAGGGCTCCTGGCTTCTCTCAGCTCCTGGGTGAAAATGGCAACCAGAAACACAGAGAGGATTCTTTCTGCTTGCCCTGACTGTCAGAAACCAATAAAATAATAATTCACTGTCTTATCTTAAAAATTAAACAACAAAGGACTATTTTTTTATCAACTAGGAAGTACAGAAATGCAAGGCATGATCTGCAAGATATTTGGGGTTAAAAATCTCCATAAAGTGGGCTTTTGCACATCGACCTAATCCTGTTGCTTCCCTTTGATTACTTTGGGTCCCATTTAGCCCACTTACTCTATCATCTGGTAATTGCCCTGAACAGTTTTTCATCACAAAAGTAGTTACGTTCTCTCATTGTTTGACACAAAGTGTAAAGAAAAAGTATTTAAAATGTCAGGCTACTTTGGTATGTTATACCACAAAGGATGGAGCAGATGTTTTTAAATAAACATCAGGCCTGGTTGTGCATTGTTGAGACACTGCAAGAGCCTTTTTCAGAAGCAGGGGCAGCTCATGAATCTAGAGGCTTAAATACTGTACTTTCACATAAAACCATAAAAAGTTGGCAGAAGTATCAGGGGCCAATGAATGGGCATAGAGCTGAGCATGTTATAACTCAGATTACCAATAAAAATGTCAACCTCAAATCTGAAGTGAATAGTTTTGTAATTCTGAACTGAAAGCATTTTTAATTGCTTTCAAATGGAAAAACTTCATATAATTTAATAAAATTTATCTACTTTATTATCAAGAAAGCTATTATTGCAGCAAAGGGAAATGGAGGATTTAAATGTCATTCCTAGCATCTAATTTCCCAGCTCTTTTATTAGGATGCTATTAAAACAAGACCAAATGGACTTTGCTACATCCATAAAAGCCAGCGAAGCAACAAGAGTTCATCTGGGCACTGCAGTGTCAGGAAATGTGGCCGTAGCTGTGGCCCAGAGGGTGTGGGGTCAGATCTGCCCTGGAAGCAGGTGTGATGTGTCAGGGGCACTGTTCTGCACTTAGATCTTATGTAACCTGAAGAACTCTGGTCCAGGGGAAGCCTGGCAGAGGTGGTGGCTACTTTTTTACTCAGGGGACCTGCCTGGTTCTTTAACATCCATTGTGAAGTATGTAAAGGCTTTGAAACAAATAGTAATAATGATGGGCTGGTGCCCCAGGAAGTGTTGGACAGAAGAGAATGTTTCATCTGCTGTAAAACAATTACTGGGTTGCTGGGTGGTTACCTGGGCTTGTGGTGTCTTTTGTGAGTCTACAGGGCTGGAGGAAGGAGGGCAGCCTGTGAATGGAGAACTCTGTAGAGGGAAACGTGCAGTTGGGATTAGGAGGTATCTTGCTGTCTGTGGCATTGCACAGGGCCTACCATGAGTATGAAGGTATTGATCCAGAAATATGCATTTTCTGAGCATGGTATAAAGTGCTTGTTATTCCACAGGGTGCTTTAATTTATGTTGCAGTCTTAATATTCACATTCTCTGAGAACTTGCCTTTGTCAGTCATGACATATCTTTGGTATGTTTACCCGTCAACAATCATCTTCCCAATTATTATGCCTAGTTCACTCTAATTCTAAATGTCATGTTTGTTCCATGGTTCTAGTCCTCTTCCAGGATCTTTTGCAGGGTATCCTGAGTATCAGGAACATCTTGTGGCCACTTATTTCCTATGCAAAGAAACAGAGTTCTCCCTCTTTCTTGTTTCTAGTTCTCAAGGACAGCTGGCAATGTACTAGAATGTGGCATCCTGAGATAAAGGACGAGCTGGCCGGAACAGCCTGGTATCTATGTTGCCTCCTCCCAGATGAATCTCCTATAAGTCTCTACCCCAGTCAGTTCTACACCCAGGTGGTCTGCCTGCCAAGAGTCTTCATCAGCAGTGTGAGTTTGTGACATGAACACAAGACTCTGTCTGCTCCCTGTAGTTTTGCTGCTCCTCCTGGACTGGCTTACAATGAATCCTGGACTTCTCTTGTCCCCCTTTCACTGCTAATCCATCATAAGCCCATTGCATAAATCTTGTTACATGGGAACTGCGCTGTGTCTCACCTGCACCAGAGGAGATGGTAACCAGCACACAACCAACCCATGGCAATCTTTGCTATGGAATCCCAACCTGTGATCCAAGTCCTATTCTAACACAAATGTTGCTTGGTGACTCAGAGATGAAAGTTCATGTTGTTACTTGTAGTGTAGTAGATACACTAGATAGATGTCATCTAGGAATTAAAGTGAGGAAATAAAGAGGGAATGATGAATGTAAAGAATTGAGATTTCAACATGAGTGGGATCAATGGGCAAAGGAAACTAATTTTGTTCCCCTACCAAGCAATGTGTTTTGTTCATAGCATGAGGAGTGCAATTCTTGGGTCAGAAAAAACTTTACAAAAGGAGTTACTTTTAACCATGCAACAAAAGGATCACAAATATATGCATATGTGCGCATGTATGCATGTGTGTGTGCATACATGTGTGTGTATGTGTGTGTGTTCTGATGAATAAGTACCCAAATTTTGTAAGTTTTATGTTCAGAAATAGAAGTGTTGGGCTGTATGTATGTATGTGTGCATACATGCATGTGTCTATGTGAATTTAAAAACTGTATTAATAGTGATTTTTGGAAAACAAGGAGGTCCACAATCATATCAACAAAACATGAGTAGTTTATTTCCAGACTAGCCCATCTTTATCCATATTTGGACTCAATTTTATAATTATAATTACTTGTGTCATCAGGAATATTGTCAAAAATGTGGGTGCAGCACTCACAATGATATGAAGTACACATATTAGATCTCTAGTCCTTGCTGTTTAATCTGTGACCTCGGAAAGTTACCGAGTTATCATCACACTGCAGGTTGGGCAAGTTAAGTGGGTGTGATGTCCAGGTCGCCTTTGTGAGGCTCCTGAGGGGAGTGTGATAAAACATGCTGGGTCCTTGTGTGTCAGGGGCACAGGGTATGCGTTCAGGGGAAGTTGGCTTCTGTTTCCGTTCTGTGCTCATGATTCACAGAAATCATTTTAAATATGCTTTTGCCTCCTTAAATATTGAACAGAGTGAGGCAAGTTCATTAATAATGCTGCCCTAACCAGAAGGGAGCTTGTGGAGTTGTGAGCTGTGGACCGCTCAGAGCGCCAGCAGTCTCTGAGGTCACTTCCATGCCAGAGTCTTAAACAGGAAAGTACAGGATTAACAGGAATCCCACCCAGCCACTCAAATATAAACTAACCATAATAAAGTCTGTGTGAAAGAACTATAAAACCCAAAGGGGCCAAAGTCAGTTTTTTTCCCCTATTTTGATCTTGTCCCTAATTCACTTAAGTGGACAGTGATATTTGGACAGAATTCTTACCTTATTTGAACCCCATTCTCTCAAGATTCCAAATAACAAAGGTTGTATTGATCTCAGAGTGTTTCAAAGTTAAACAAAAATTAAATAAGATGTATACATTGAAAATAATATAGAAAAACCCAAATCCTCATTCAGTGTCAGTGACAATGGAAAATGGAGCAGCCACTTTGAAAGAGTTCAGTCGGCCCATGAAGCTAAATGAAGCAGAATTTTCATCACTTCGCACTTTGCAGTGATGCTCCTCGGCATAGACCCTAAACATGTGTCCAACAAAACCTTGCGCATGATTGTCCTTAGCAGGGATTATTCAGAATACCCAAGACCTAGAAAGAGCTCCAGGGCTCTTCAAGTTATAAACGGAGAAGTAGCAGACTTCATAACCATCTAGTAGGATATAATTCAGCCCAAGAAAGAGCAAAGTATTGCTACATGCTAGGACATAGGTAAAATATAAAAAAAATATGTTGTGACGGAGACTAGACCCAAAAGGTCACATGTTGCATGATTCCTTTTGTATGAAATACGTAGGCCAACTGATAGCACCAAAGGCACTACTGAGTTGCTGCCAGAGAATAGTGGGAGGGGAAATGGAGAGTGACTCCTTGTGGGATGGGATTTCTATTCAGAAAGATGTTGATATTCTTGAATTAGAGAGAGACAACAGCAGTTTAGTGAGTACATTTAAAGATATCCAATTGTACCTTTAAAGTGTGAATTTTATGGCATGATAATTATATGTCAGTAAACAAAGGTTGAACATTAAATAAGCTAAAATGTGTCAAACTCACTGGATGATGCCTGTCATCTCAGAAACATCATATGCTCCTATAGACTTTATTAAAAACCTCCGTCCCTGAGGAGGCTTGTGTTTGGTCCTGGGAATCGAGTTGCTTTTGTGTCATTTTTCTCCAATCATAGTATTTTTGCAGCCCTGTAGGTATGGATTTCAAAGGTGGGATTAATGAACTCAAGCAAGACATTAGTTAAAGACAAATCACAAACATGGTGATTTATTTTTTGATGGAAAAATATAAATGACATCTTTTTCAAAAATCTTTTTTTTTCCGATGGAACCAGAGATTGATCTCAGGGCCATGTGCTTGCCAGGGAAGCACTTATTCTACTGAACCATCTCCCCGGCCCTCTCAAAAAATTTAAAAATAGTTATTTATTTGGTATGGGATCTCCTTATGCAACTTGGACTCATACTCTCAGCCTCTCCAGCTCTGGGATTATAGGCATGCACCCCTCTCCAGCTCTGGGATTATAGGCATGCACCACCACACCCAGTTTCAGTGTTTAGCATGGCAGGGTTCTGGGGCTTGCCTGCATACAGTACTGGGGATCTAACTTGCATCTTTGTGCTTGGCAGGCAGGAACTTAGACTACAGAGCTATCTCCCCAGCCCAGTGGTATCTTCTGGATACCAAGAACACAGACTTCACTTTGAGTATCTTTTAAACTGATAATAGGTTAATGTAGCAGTTAATTGAAATATTCCTGGTGATGGTCTAATAGAATCTACTTGTATAATTTTAACATATAGAATAGTTATGGAAAAGGTTGAATCTGAAGCTACATTTCAGGCTGAAGGTTGTTGAACTTGGGCATGTTAAATGTGGCAAACTTTTATTTTTGTATTTTTTTTTAACTAGGCATCAAACTAAGAGCCTTGCTTTCTTTGCAAGGCAGGAGCCTGTGCTTCTGAGTTATGTTATACACTTACTAGAAAAAAAGATGGTGTACAGGGACTACACTGTGGTTTCAGTATTGTATATGCCAACCAAAAACTTTTAAAAAATTACCATAAATGAACTATGCCAAGGGGAGGTCAGCAGTGCTTCTGTGCTGTTGTAGTTGCTTTTAGTGTACTGAGTTTCAAATCCATTCCAACAACAAAACAAACCTAATGAATGTGCTGTCCAAGACTTGGCCTGTTGGATGAAGTTCCAACACCAGAGGGAAGAAAAGCTCACAGAACCATTCCAGGGCTAGAAGGGCAGAAAGATGGATGGCAAATACAGACAGGGTGAACCTCCTTGAGGAAGAAATCTCATCTGAGAACTACGCTGCTCTTTCTGGGTGTAGTCCAAGGCCAAGCACGTGTATCCTGCTCAACCCTACCTACAAAAATGGGCAGACGGCATTGTGAATTGGGTTATCTAGTTTTGGGAAAATAATGTTAAGCATTAGTAACCCTGACTGGTACATAATGCCTGACATCATGTGGACTATATGTGCAGTTCTGTATACCTTGAATGGATATATCTGGTATTCAAAGAAAAATTTAAGATTCGTATATACAGTTCTTATTAAAACAAAATGTAACCTCAAGAAGAAACTCTAGCCCTCCTTCCTCACCTCTGTAGTCCAAGGGGGATGCCAGATTCCTGTAGAGCTACCAATGCTCAGACAACTCAGGTATTTCATCTGATATGTTTGGGTAAACTCACAGAGCATGCTGGAAAATTTCAACACATTGGCTTCCACCTCTAGAACCTGGAGGGTTTGTGGAATTTTCTGCCTAATAAAATTCCATTTGTATTAATGTAGATTTCTTTCTTTCTTTCTTCATTTAACCTAGTGGACCTTTAGGCCAGCTCATTTCAGCAAGACTACAGGCTGTCCACACAAAGTGCATGTAGCTTTTCTCACTCCTTGTTGCAAGACATCTGGAATCTAGCCAGAAATCTGGGGCCCATAGGATATTATTAGTTTTAGTCCTCTCCTCTTCTTTGAGTTGAAAACCAATTTGTAACAATTTTGGATTTCTGGAAATAATAACATTATTTTATAGTAGGAACTCTGTGCCCATTTCAAGCTGCAATTTCAGATTCCCTTTTCACACTCAAGGGTACAGGGGGGCATAATGCCAGCTGTGTAGTTGTCCTTCTGGAATTCTTCAGTAGATGGCAAAATGGTCAACAAAGGCTCAGTGCTAATGGTACCATGAGAGCTGGATGACTTTCAGTTTCTACACAGCTTTGCTCAGGCAGTATCCCAGGGTCTTGGAGCCACGGACACCTCCCTAGCCCACAGTAGAAGGAAACTTTCATCCTGTGAACCAAGATCTGAGCTGGGATGTGGAGGCAACGTGGGGAATCACCCACACCCCATCACTGGTGGTGGAGCTGGGTGTGGCTATTTCTTCCTGAGGAAGCTTCTCTTTCTCCACCCATGTGCTCTTTTCCTGCTCCCTTCAGAGCAAACACAAAGTGCATTCAGCAAGTATCTAATGGGACCACCAGAGATTCCCCAGTCAAAGGGCTTCATAAGGTTTCTGAACAGTCTTCTTCAAGGAAATTGTACTACGAAAGCTCCTTCTCTAGCTTAAGAGTCAGCAGCAGGCTGGTAGCACCTACCTGTCAGCCAGGTTGGAATCATCCAGGGTTTCAGCAAGGCGTGGCACAGCACAAATACACACAGCCTCCCCTGATCCTAATCTGGAGGTGCTGAGCTGGCAGCCTACGCCTCTGCCTAGACACATGGTGTTTAGTTTGCCCCTCACAGCTCTGGCCCACACAGTTCATACTTAATTTATTGGACAGTTTAAAAGGGGGAGATTTTTCATAAATGTGTAAATCCCCAAATTTCCTTGGGAAACACTTGGCTCTCACCAGAAGAAGAAGGAGAAGAAAAAGAAGAAGAAGAGGAGGAGGAGGAGGAAGAGAAGGAACAGGAGGTTGGGGAGGAGGAGGAGAAGGAGGAGGAGGGGGGAAAAAGAAGAGGAAGAAGAAGAAGAGGAAGAAGAAGAATGAGAAGAAGGGGAAAGAAAGGGAAGAGAGAGAGGAGGGGGAGGAGCAGGGGGAAGAGGAAAAGGAATAAAAATAAGAAGGAAAAGGAAAACTATAAAAGCAGCTGTGCCCTTTTCTAGAGTTCAGTGTGACACTGTGACTTTCCCACTATTCCTGATCCACCCCTGGAGCTTCCTGAGTAGGAGGAGTACCTTTTGTCCTACAGAGGTGACTCCTGGTGGTCTTCTGGCTGGGGATGGGCCTGCTTAGATGCTCAGACTGCACCCTGCATATCTTGGAAGGGGAGAGTCTAAAGCTGATCGTCAGTGAACCTGCTAATCATTGTCTGTGCCCATAGAGTGCGGCTTCCGTGCCAGGCCCCAGGAGTCCAGGGCTAACAGTTTCTAGGGTGGTGAAGAACACATCCATGGACTGCAGAGAGGATTGCCCAACTTCACTGGCACAGACGCGTCCGCACTAAGCCTCACCTATGCGTACCTTTATCTTACTATTCATTTTTAATCTTCAAAATAACCTTTGTAAGAAACAGACACCTGGACTCCAGAAACAAACCCAGTATAGGTAATCTAATTCTCAACAAGCTCCCAAGAAGATACAATGAGTGAGGGGCTCTTCAACACATGGTGTTGGGAAAACTAGGTATCACATGTAAAAGAATAAAACTAGGTGGGCCAGAGCGATAGCTTAGTGGACTAAGTGCCCACTTAGGTAAGTGTAGGAACCAGGGTTTGATCTGTGGCACCACATTCCTCTCAGCCCCACCACCAGCTGCACTGAGCTGGCCACCAAAACTGGGCATGGTCACGCATGCTTGTAATCCCAGCTTTGGGAAGGCTGAAAACAGGAGGATCACTGTGAGTTTGAGTTGCGTAGTGAAACCCTGTACTGAATACATAAAAAGAATATAACTAGAACCTTATTATATGAAAACACAAAAGTCAAAAACAGAAAGAATTTACGACCTGAATGGAAGACCTGAAACTGTAAAATTGGAAGAAAACAAACAAAGAAATCAGGAGAAAACAGTTGTCAGTTACTCTTCTCTCACTGCTGGGACAAATACCCAAACTCAAAATCAGGGAAAGAAAGGTTTAGCTAGCTCACAATTACTGGAGGTTTCAGTCCACACTCAGCTGGCTCCAAGACAGTGTGGCACATGGCAGAGGGCAATAGTTCTTGGCAGCAGAAGGCAGCAAAATAGCGAGAGCAAAAGAGCAGGAGCAGTGGCAACAATGGCCACAGAGAGCAAGTCTCTCTCTTATGTTACATTCAGGCTATCTGCCCCAACCTGAGGGTAGCACTCACACCCATAATCCTAGCAGTATGCAGACCCATAATCCCAGCCTTACATCATGAATTAATCTCAAAGTTTAGAAGTCTGCCCCATGACTGCACCAGGCTTTGGGGAGACAACTAGACACAACACAGAAGAAGCACACTTTGAAATTGGCCTGTGCAAATTTTGGGGGATGTCTATGAAAAGCTCAGGCAGCAAAAATGTAAAAATAATCAATTAAGTCTATTCAGACTAGAAAAGCTTTTGCATAGCAAAGAAAATAACCACAAAAATCAAAAAGCAGACTATGAATCAGCAGCAAATATTTACAAAACACATATACACTAGTATACGTCCTAGTGACCAGCGATGCATCACAGTGAGGAGCTGATTCTAAGAAACAGAAGCAATCAAAACTGCAACAGAAACCATCATCTGGGCAAGTGAAGCATACTAACTAGGGAGGAGGTACTTGGGAGGGGCATTCTCTGAAGTAGGATGAGTAATGCCAGAGACCTAGTGTGCAGCATGAGGAGTATGGCTACAAATGCTATTGCATTTTATACTCAAAATACAAATGCTGAAGGAGTTAATTTTAGGTGCTTGTAACACATACAAAATATGATCATGTGAAGTATTAAGTATATTTGTTTGTTGGACTATAGTATTTCATTAAATACATATATAGGACACCATAATGTTAATCTGGGCATGGTGTTGTACACCTGGAATTCTAACACTCTGGGATGAGGAGGCGGGATAATCACAAGCTTGAGCCTAGCTTGGGCAGTTTAGTAGTCTATGAGAACTTGTCTCAAAATGCAATGAAAGCTTGCTAGGAGACATAGCTCAGTGTGAAGGAGAGAACATTATGCTGTGCACCTTAAATATATACAAGAGCAGAGTATACTGGCACGCACTTATAAGCTTATCATTCTCTGAAGCTAAAGCAGAAGGATTACAAGTTGAGTCCAGGCTGGGCAACTTGCTGGTATAATGGACTTTGTCTCAAAACAAAACAAAAAACAAACAAGGGCTAGGTACGTAGCTCAGTGCACAGTCCTTGTATTCAATCTCCAATACTACTATGTATACATTGGACAGGTAAAGAGAAATATAAAAGAAAAGTAACAGCAATCATTCCTCCCTTGGAAAATATCCTCTGTCATAAATCTTCAACACTAAGTAATTTTACCTGACTTCTGTGAGAACCTGAGAAGAGATTTATGGGAGCCTCTCATTTCTATCCAAGTTGGCAGAAGTTGTAACTCAGGAATCTTCTGCTCGTGATTTGTACATGAAGAAGGGGCAGTTTCATAGACAAAGTCCTGCACCTGAGGACTCTCCACTAACTTCAGTGAATGCCAGGACTGCATAGAATTGAAGAGTTGAAATTAATTGTAGGATGACTTAGTATCTTCTTGATGATTGCTAGGTCTGGGTAATCATTCCACCTGGTCATATGGGTATTCTGTGTTAAGTGTTGAGGATACAGTAGGAGAAGCAGTTTGCTTTTATTTAAGGTGCAGTGACTCTTGGTTTGCAACAAGTTCTTATTGAATTATTCTAACTAGCATTTTATAAAACCTTCACTTGTTTAAATTCTGTGTGTAGGCTTTCTGATTTTGAGGTGTGGGAAGGACTACCCCCTCTACCCCTTCTTGTAGGAAATGAGACTGAAAGGTTTATCCTAAGGAAATAGAGGCAGTACTTTGATTCTGAGCGCATATGTCTTCGTGAGGCATATGATTAAATATCACAATCACAGCTTTTCTCCGTGGAGAGCATTATGTTATTTAAATTTTGTGTGCAATTTAATAAACCATTAAGGAAAAATAATGCAGATTAAAAAAAATCTCTGTTTTATGCTATTAGGGCTGAAGAGATAGCTCAGCAACACAAGTGATTGCTTGTTTTGTGCTGTTAGTGCATTCCTTTATTAGCTCATTCAACAGATACTCACTGCATGTAATTTCCAAAAAGATGCCTCAGTGTCCAAGTTCTGCCTTCTAGCCATGCTTGGAGTCTTTCCTGATTCTGTGCCTGTTTCAGGTCTTTTCTTTCCCTAACAAAGTACTTACTTACTTGACTTCAATCACCATCTCCATTTGAGTTAATTTTGTTCTTCGCTTACACATGTCTAGATATTATTAGGTCTTTTCCTGTTAGGATATATCATTTAGTGTCTTGCAACCTGCACATTCTCTCTCCACAAATTTTCCTTGCAGTTGATCTTTTGAAAACTCAAATTTGATAGTTTCCTGCACAGTATGGATTTTGCTGATTGCACAGCTGTGGTGTAACTTACCATGTTCTTTATCTTATGTTTTTATGAAAATTGATTGCGGAATCTAGTAGTCTCATCAGACCTTGCTTATGTTTTTTTGGGTCTTTAATTTCTCTACATGCTGTCTTATTTCATCAGGAGACACATTATGTTTCTCTCTTATAAGATATAAACTGCCGTGGATGCTTGTATTAGGAAGCTATCTAAACCATATAACACATTGGTACAAATTTTGTACATAAAATGATATCCAAGAATAAAAAGATAAGTTCATCTCTGTGAATGGAAATGGATCTGACAGAGATACTGGAAACTGGGGAAGATGGAGCACAAGACAGAGGGAAAAAGCAAAGAAGCCAGCAAAGCTAACCCTGACCCCTGGACAGGGACACTCCTCTCTGCTAACACAAGTTAAATGCACAGAAGGTAGGGAGATCCTAGGAGAAACAGTGGAGCAGGCCAGCAGCATGAGACCCCAGAAAGGCCCATGGTTACTATAAACTGTAAAAACAGCTAAGGCCATGCTCTGAAAGTGAGTCCTTCTGTATGGCAGGCTAGAGTTGGACAGAAATCCAGTGCACTGCCCACAATATATGAGGATGTTTAATCAGTCATTTGGAGGAAGGGGTTAATTGTTCGGGATCGAGCTATTGGATAACTACACTCGGGGTTTCTGGGTTCTCCCCTAGCACAGTCATTGGATGGAAGATAGTCACAAGAGATGGTGACAGAAAAGGCACTGACTAGACAAAGACCTCCTGAGAAGTTTAAGATCAGTCTGAAAAGGATCCATGTGTCCTTCCCTCTGAGCTAAAAAGACCTATCAATTAAGTGAGATGTTTAGAAGTGGTCTGAGAATGCTGACATTAAGTTCAGGGGACTATTTCACACACACACACACACACACACACACACACACACACACACACACACACACTGCTACCTATATTCAGCACAGAGCTCAGTGCTGTTTGCTTTTCTTGACTGTCACCGTGATTAGGAATACACATCAGCTTAGACACATGTGAAAAGTTTGGTCTTTGAACTCACAGATGATATCTCATAAACCCACAGGCCATAAAGCTTTGTTGCAAAAGCTGATATGGGGCATACAAAGAGACAGGACTACTAGGAACAGCTGGAGTAGATACAGTCCTGGGGCAGGTGCCATTGACTGGCCACACCCAGAAGGAAAACTGGGGTGGAATTCAGTACTCACACACACAAACATGCGTATAAAACAGAACTTGGGGTTTAGTAAAAATGCATTATCCCCCCCCCCCCCACACACATATCTGGCAGAATCCAATACCATTAAAAAAAAAAAACCTGCAAAGAAACCACTTATGCAAAAACATAGAGGATTATTTTTTGGATTCATTTCATTCTTTCTTGTTTGAGTTTTGAATTTCTTTTCTATCCTTTTTTTCTGCTTCTCTTTATTTTTATTTAAAAAATTTAAACTATTTATTTATCTATTGATTTATTTGGTACAGGGTCTCAGTATGCAGCTTGGACCTGTAGTGATCCTCCTGTCTCAGCCTCCCCAGCCCTGTTGTCTGAGGGCTGGTATGTTGGCTGGGGTCGTGCAGTATCAGGGATCAAACCAGGGTCCTTGTAACTTCCAGGCAGATGCTGAGACTGCCAAGCTATCTCCCAAGCCTGTATTTGCTTTATGTTACTCTCTGTCCTTTCCTCTTTTTCTTCTTTTCAGTTAATTCTAATTTTATTATATTCTTTAATAAGATATCTGCTCTCACTTTTCTTCCTTATTTTCCTATTCTGTATTTTTCAAGTTGTCATGCTTTCTTTCTCCTGTTCCCTGACCTCCCCATCATTACCAGAGTTAATATTAAACTTTATCTTTGGAAACTTAATTAACTCTATGATGTTACTATTAAATTCCTTTCTTCTGTTTGTAGTAGTATAGTAGACATTTTATCTTTGGATCATCAATACTCCTGCAGTTCATATAAAAAACACTGTGTGATGGTCACACGTACTGCACCTTCAATTCCAAATGAACAGAAATGGTCAAATCTTAAGGTAAAGGCAAAGGTGTCTAGGTAGCCGCACTTAGAATGTGCTCCTGAAAAGCAGATGCTGATAAGATTTCCAAGGTAACAACAAAATATTTTCACTAAAACTAATAGGCAAACATCAACAAAAATCAAAATAAGACTATAGAAACATGAGAAAGAGGACAAGGCAAAAAAGTTCCTCCAAAGATTCCGAGTTCTCTCAAAAAAAATCCATGCAGGCATTGATGGGGAAGAAATGAAAAAACAAACAGCAGAGCTAATGAAGGTAATAAAGGAGTCAAGAGACAAATCAGTAAGTACTTAGCTCACAGATGAGATAACTGAACACATAATTGACAATATAATCAGTGATCTTAAAGAAGACACCAATAAAAAAAGAAAATGACCTAAACAAACTGGTAGAAAGAATAAATGACCAGTTTAGCCAAGAGTTAGAGGCCATGAAAAGGTGCCAACCCCAAATTACTGAGATAAGCAATTCTTTTAAAGGTGTCAGTAGAAGGTGTGACCAACGTGCGGACAGTGTGAGAACTAGAAGACAGGGTCAATGCAGTGGACCATGTACTCAGGGATACCTCAAAACAACAAGAGGTCATAGAAAATGGATCCAGCAGCTGCTAGATGATGCAAATAGGAGTAGAAAAATTAGTGTAACACCTGAAGATATAACAAATAGCATTAAAACTTGATTACAAAAAATAACATAAATTTTCCAAATATGAAAATTTGAATTAACATAAAGAAAAGTGAGACTTTAGAGCTCCAAATAGTCATTAAGAAAAATAACAATTCCACGTTCTAGTAAAAATCACCAAGTGCAACACAGAAAGGCCACAGAGCAGTCAGTATGCAGCAGCAAGTCAACTTCTCTAAGATATAGAATCCAGATAATAGAAAATGAAAACATGGAGAAGAAAGGAAGGATGGCGGAGGGTTCCTGGGGCCAAAGAAGGATCTGAAGGCAAAATAGGTGCCCACAGAGAAAGTGAAGAGACAGACTTCAATGTAGAAAAAGGAAAGGACAATATACACTTTCTCCCCAGTTGTAGGCTTGGTCAGGCCAGCAAGAGACACCAGGAGTATTGTAGGCTGAACCTATAAGTACTGTAGCCTACAATACCAGAGGCCAGAATCACTCTGAAATTCAGTGGATTTGAAAACACTAGAATTGGCACCCTTCCCTCGTTCTGCTTTGCATTTGTTGCAATTTTCTGGCACCCTATCCAAATCCAGTGGTAGGCTTATTGGGATTACGCAGCATGGATTTATGTCCTGACTGCCTCCTTTGTCTACCAGTGACAGCAGGTTATGCCCTCATTTGGACACTACGACAAGACTGTAGGTTCTAGAAGATAACCACAAGCTTTAAATCACAGAAAAAAATCTTTATTTTCTTTGCTTTTTTGGTTTTTTTATTATTTGTTTATGTTTTCTCGTGAATAAAAAAGTATTTTAGGGGGTTTTATTTTGTTTTTGTTTTTTCCTTCTTTTTTACCCTCCTATCTTCTCCACCAGTTTCTTCCATTTTTTGTAATTTTTAAAATTTTTATTTATTGGATACATAGTCTGACTATGCAGTTCAGACTCATAGCGATCCTATTGTATCAGTCTCCCCAGTGCTGAGATTACATGCCCACACCTCCACCCCCGTTTCAGGGCCAGCACAGTATACCCAGGTGTTCTAGGGCCAGAATGGCATGTGGCATTGGGCATTGAATTAAGATCCTTGTGCTTGCCAGGCAGGAGCTTAGGCCACTGAGCTATCTCCCAAGTCCCTTCACTAGTTTCTTGAGGATTAGGTAACCTTCCTTTGTATGTTAGCCTTCTTTCTAATCTCTTTCTCTTGTATTATTTAACTATTTCCCCCTTTGATCAATTTTAAGTTTTTCTCCCAATAAGGTAGAATTACTTTAGTGGATATTTACTACATATAGTTGTCTTAGATTTTGTTACATAACTATATCTTATAACCATGGATAAAGTTGGCAAGTTAATAGTTATAATAGTTTATTTTCTAGTCTGTTCCTCATGCTATTATTATTAATTATTGTGTTACTTTAGCTAAGACATGATTGTGATCGAATGATCTGCTTATATAGCAATACTTAGACTGCCTAGGGGTCATAAACAACACTATGGTCCAATACCAAAGAACTTGATGGTAGGCCAAATAGGCAGACACCTTTTATCTCTAATAAATTGGGTCAGAGTCAAAAGACAAAATACAGCTATACCTAGAAGACATCTCTGAAATGTAGTCAGTTTTAGAGAAGTCTTGACATTAAAGTACAAAGAAAGGTATTTAACACAAACAATTTACAAGTCTCATTGCAGAAAACAAACAAAAATAGACAATGAGAAAGCACAGAAGCAAGATGCAACCCATAATTCCCAACTTGCCCAAGGCAATTCAAGAGAGCATTGAGGTGGAAGAAACAAATAACTTTCAGCTGAATTGTACTAAATGGTGGCAGTAGAATACCAAAAGAGTTTCTAAGTCTTTTGACAAAATCAAAACAGAGATAATTAAAGAGGTGATAGTCACATAAAGAAAGTGATTGCTAAGTCTATTTTTTAAAATTTTTATTTTATTGAAGTACAAATATCAATGAGACAGTTTTAAGATACCTTGACAAGATCGATTTGGTAAATTAATACATTGCAAACTGTTTTCATAATGTTTTGGTATCATAGAAGGTGCATACATGATATTAGACTTACAGACATTATTATACTGTATGTCTCTTATCAGTAAATTCAGAGTGTAGCTGTTTACGTATCTTATTTTTTAAACCTGAATTACATCAAAGATTCAGTAATTAATACTTTCTACCTATAGAAACAGAAGTAGAGGAGTTGAGAAAACACACAGAAACTGTGAGTTTTCAACACAGAAAAAGACTAAGGCCTATAAAACAAGATTAAGATTAAAAACTGAGATTAAAAATTCTACTGAAAGTTTATGCAGCAGAGTCAACAACTATGGTGGTAAAATATCACATCTAGGACATAGATTAGGCTTATGGTTGGCCATAATCAAATGAAAGACCTCTGAAAAATACCAAAGGACTGTGAAAAGTCAATCCAACAGCTGCTATATGATGCAAAGAACACTAATATAAGATTAATTAAAATCAATGAAAAATCAGAAAATGGAACAAAAGGCAATAAAAATCTGTTAAGAAAGTAGTAGCAAAATTTTTTCCAAGCATGGAAAAAGAACTTGAGATCTGTACAGTAAATGAGACATATAGAGCTCCACATAGTCATAATCAGAAAAATTCCTAATAGAGAAAAATATCACCTATAAAGAAAAACACTTCAGAATCATAGCAGACTAGCACTCCAAATGTTCTGAAGGATATTTTAGGAAAAGCAATGAAGATAATACTCTATGAACCCAAATAGATGGAATCTACCAGGAAGGCAATTGAACAGAAGAGAATAAGGGAAAATATGTCCAGGATAAGTCACTACATATCAGTTATAACAATCAATGTGAATGGTTTTAACTTAGCATTTGAAAGAAACAGACTGACAGAATGGATGAATAAACAAGGTCCAACAATGCACTGCACAGAAGAAACACATTTAATTGAAATATAAATTCACACACTGAAAGTTAAGAGATGGAAAACAGTACTTACGTGACAAAAACCTGGAAGGAATCAGGAGTAGCTAGTTTGTTGGGAGACAACATGGTTTCAAATGAAGACTGATCAGAAGATACAAACAAGGAAATCACATGCTTGTTAAAGTAACAATTCAAGAGAAATAGGTAATAACCATAAATCTTTTGGCACCAAATACCAGCACATCCAACTATATAAAATAAACACTAATGCATATGAAAAATATATAATGACTAATATAATAGTAATAGGGGACCTCAATACTACCGTATATTAAACATACAAATCAACTAGACAAAAACATCAACAATGAAATATCAGTCTCACTAAACCTTTGAACAAGTATACCTACATATCTACAGATTGTTCCACACAATAACCACAAAATATACATTCTTCCCAGCAGCATACAAAAATTTCTCCAAGATTGACCACATACTAGCTCATAGGACATGTTCAAATAAATTCAAAAGTATTGAAATTATCTCTTGCATGTTTTCAAAACATTGTGCAATGAAATTTTAGGTCAATGGAGCAAGAAACCACCAAAACACATGGAAATTAAATAACATTTTTCTGAATAATCAGTGGGTCCCAGATAAAATTACAGAAGAAATTAGTTTCAACAATTAAATGATAATATTAAGACAACATACAGGAACTTATGGGACACAACAAAAGCAATGTTTTCTTTCTTTTTCATTTTTCTTTTCTTTCTTTCTTTCTTTCTTTTTTTTTTGGCAGAACTGGGGATTGAATTCAGGCCTTTGTGCTTGCCAAGGGGAGCCATCTCACCGGCTCCACAATGAAAGCAATCTTAAGAGGGAAATTTGAATGTCCACATCAGTAAAAGGGAGTACTGAAAAAAAAATCTACTATTGAACTTTAAGATTCTAGAAAAAGAAGAGCATATGAGGGAGGAATTCGTAAGGATCAAAGCAGAAATTAATGCAACTGAGACCAAGAAAACAATAGAAAGAATGAGTTAGTTCTTTTAAAGATTAAATAGCTGACCTTATTGAAAAAAGTGAAGACCCAAATCTATGCAATTAGTAATGAAAAGAATGAATTCACAATGGATCCTGCACAATCCAAAAGATCGTCAATACCTACTTTTGAGAACCTTTACTCTAATAAAATAGAAAACATGGAAAAATAGACTGATTCTTAGTTTATATAAAATTTTAACATAAGTATCAGTCAATGAAATTGGTGAATAATAATAATTATTACCAACAAAGAAAACCCTAGGTGCTGATGGTTTCACTGCTGAGTTCCACAAGAACTTCAGAGAAAATGTAATGCCATTATTCCTCCAGTTCTTTAATGAAATTGTAAGGGAAGCAATACTTCAAAGTCACACTTAGAAGCAAGTATTACCCTGGTACTAAAACCAGAGAAAGATCCAACCATAACAGAAAACCACAGACAAATCTCAATGAACATAGAAGCAAAATTCCTCAATAAGATGCTTGCAAGCATCTTATTGTGATAAATTGTGAAAAATATTATGCAGTGTGCTCAAGTAGGATTCACCCGAAGGATTCAGGAATGTTTTAACATACACAAATCAATAAATGCAATGTACCACATTAACTGAACCAAGGACAAAACCCATATGATCATCTCAATATGCACAGCAAAAACATTAGACAAACTCCAACATCCATTCATTATAAAAACTCAACAGAGAATTGGAATAGATGGTCCTTAACTCAATCTGATAAAAACCATCTATGTGATGCCAATAGCCAACGTCATGTTAAATAATCACTAACTGAAATCTTTTACTTTAAAAGCAGGAATGTGGGGTCTGGGAGATGGTTCAGTGGACTAAGAGCTTCCCTGGCAAGTGCAAGGGCCTGAGTTCAATCCCTGGTTCTGGAAAAAAAAAATCTTGTACTACAGATAAACACTAGGAAGATAACAGTGTAAAATGTATTTATTATTGAAACAGTCCTATTTTAAAAAAGTAAAGCCATATTAATATCCTGAGCTATAAATGGCTCAAGTTAACAACTTCTGACACTATCAGTCATGCAGATAACCCACTATAGACTACTGGACTATATTGGATTACTTTGCTGAATTCATGTACCTACAATATATGAACATCAATGGAATACTCAAATCTCTGACAAAAGTAAACAAAAAAGGGGATATAAATGAAGGACAATTTTGTAGTGAAAAATATGTATATCTGTATATACAAAATAGCATAGATATACAGCTACTTTCTCTTAGTTTAATGAGAAGTTTTGAACTAATGGTGTTTAGACAAGATATCATGTCTGCATCTTGTATTATGAATAACTACTGCAAAGACAACAATATACAATGTATTAATTATTGTAACTGTACTACTAACCTGTTTTGAAACTATCTCATTGCTATTTCTTTAATAAAATTATTAAAAAAATAAAAGCAGGAAACAGACGAGGATGCCAATTAATACCATTCTGGTTCAATATAGTTCTGCAAATTTTAGCCAGAGTGATTAGACAAGAGAAAGAAATAAAGGAAATATGGATAGGAAAGGAAGGAATTAAATTAACATTATTTGCTGATGGCATGATTCTCAACATAGACATCTTAGTTTCTTATTTTCTTGCTGAGGCAGAAATACCTGACACGCAGAAGGTGAAAAGGTTTACTTAGCTCACAGTTTGCAGAGGTTTCAGTCCCTCTAACCAGCTGGTTCCAATGTAGGGTGGCACATGGCAGAGGGAATAGTTCATGGCAGTGGAGGACAGAAAAGGCAACGAGAGGGAGAGCCAAGGATCTTTCTGTTCCTTATATTGTATGGAGGACACCTACTCTAAGGAGAGTGTAACATTCACACTCTTAATCCTGGCATTGGAACATGAATTGGTCACAAACTCTAGATTCAGCCACCCCTCTGCAAACCCTGCTCCCACATGACTATATGAGGCTTTTAGGGTACACCTAAGATATTCAATATCAATAAAAAATAAAAACACACCCAAAGCTTCTATAATTAATAACTAAATTTGATAGCCTAGGAGAGTATGAAGTCAATAATCAAAAATAAATAGCATTACTGTACATGAATAGCAAGTTCACAGAGGATATTATGAACTCAATACCCTTCACAGTAGCATCAAGAAAAATGAAATACTTTTTTAAAAGAGTTTTTATGTAACTCAGTGGACTAAGCACTTGCTTAGGTAAGTGCAGAGGCCAGGGTTTGAGCCCTTGCATCGCATGTCATGCTGGCTCCATCCTTGGGTGCACTGAGGTGGTGATGGAATCCAGGCATGGTGGTGCACACCTGTAATCCCAGCTCTAGGGAGGCAGAAATCAGGAGGATCATTATGAGTCCAAGCTGTGTAGTGAGACCCTGCACCAAAATAAATAAATAAATAAATAAATAAATAAATAAACTTTAAAAATCCTTAAAAGAATAGAAATGAAACACAGCATATGAAGTTCAGAGTGGCCAATGTAGCAACATAGTATGCTTCAATAAATAATATGTACATAGCCAAACAAACAAATGGTTTGGGATATAACTCTTTGTGAAAGCCTTGTGTTCAATCTCCAGAACTGAAAAAAAAGGAAAGGTCAATTCTGAGAGTCAAAAAACAAAACAAAACAAACAAAAAATCAAATACTTAGGAATCAGTCTCATAAAACGAAGTGAAATAACTAAACACTGAAAACTACAGTACTCTGAAAAAGCAGAAGAGGTTGTCAGAAAATGGAAAGATATCCCATTCCCAGAGAAGCAAATAAATGATCATATTTCCAATGCTATTACACAGACTTAACACAATCTCAGTCAAAGTTTCAGTTTCTGATCTAACAGAACTAGTTTTAAAAATCCTAGAATTTGGATGGAATAGGAAAAGACCTAAACTAGTAAAAGGAATTCTGGGCATTAAAGTTGAGGCAAAAGGCAGCACAATGTCTGATTTGAAGTTATACTATGAAGCCTCCGTGGACCTAGGTAAAAGCAACCCTGGCAATAAATGGAATAAAATAGAAGGTGCAGAAATAACTACGAATGTATTCAGCCACCTTCACTTTGAAAAATGGGCTTAGCATCATCACTGGGAGAAAAACTTCACTTTTTAATAAATAGTTCTGGGAAAACTGGCTTTCCACATGACAAAAATTGAACCTGGACTCATACCTCTTACACGCACTAAGCTAAAATCAAAATGGGTCAAAAAGCTAAATATAAAATCAGCAATGTAGGACCGGCAGTGTAGCTCAGCAGACTAAGCGCTTGCTTAGGTAAGCACAGGGAGCAGGGCTCGATCCCTGGTTCCACAGGCCGCGCTGGCCCCGCCTTCGGGTGCGCTGAGTCATTGATGCAATCTGGGCACGATGGAGTGTACCTGTAATCCCAGCACGAGGGAGGCAAAAAGCAGGAGGATCACTCTGAATGTGGGCTGCATAGTGAGATCTTGCACCAAAAAAACAAACAAAGAAAAAAAAAAAAACCAGCAATGTACTGGATGGTAGAATAGGTAAAGTTCTAGGAGACTTGTATAGGCAAAGAGTGTAAACAACACTCTGATCACACAGAGCATTTATGAAGAGTCAACAACTAGGATCTCAACATATTGGAAAAACCTTTTCTTCACAGCAAAGGAAACCATCAAGAGAGTAAAGACACAACACACACCGCAGAAAAAATTTTACTAGCTCTTCCTCAAAAAAAGACTAATATGTAGAATACATATGAACTCTAAAGAGTTCCCAAATTTAAGAAGCCAGTCCCAAAATAGGCATTTGAAATATACACTTCTCTGATGAAGAACTAGAAAGAGTAAGTAAATATATGACAAAATGTTCAATATTAGTACTCATTCAAGAAATGCAGATTAAAATAGCAATAAAATTTCACCTCACTACAGACAAAGTGACTATCCCCAAGAAATATCTAATAACAAATGCTGGAGGGGTTGTAGGGAAAAGGAAACCTTCTACACTTTTGGTGGGAATGTAGACTGGTGCAATCACTGCGGAAATCAGTGTGGAGATTCTTTAGAAAACTAAAATTAGAGGTTCCATTTTACTCAGCTGTTCCATTCTAGGTACCTTCACAAAAGAGTTAAAAGCATACCTCAGAGGTATATGCACATTTACGGCTATAGAGCACAATTTGTAGTAGCTGAACCTTGAAACAGTCCATATACACATGAAAAGAGGAACGGATGAAGAAAATGTGGTGTGCATATTCACTGAAATACAATCTACCATAAGGAAACAGAAAATTGTATCATTTGGAAAATGAAGATCATAATCTTAAGTGAACTAAATTGGACACACAAGTTTAAATAGTTCATTGTTTCTCATATGTGAGAAAGCCAAAGGACAAATAAGGAACACAATGGAGAAAAGATATTGGGAAGAAGGGAGAACATGTTCAAGTAGGAAAAGGCACAGGGCGGGAAGGGGGGCAATGAAGGAAGAGAACTGGAGGAAAGAAAATTGAAGGGAAAGTGGAAACTAAGCTTGTGAAGGTGGGGATAAGAAGGGAAGGGAGGGGAGCAGAATGAGCAAAAAGAGTTAAGATATATTATGTAAGGGTACAGATTCCCTATGATGAATGTGACCAATATGGACGACAAAGATGACACAATAAAAATTGTTTAAAATTTAAAAAAACCTATTTCTTTATCAATGTTTAGTTAAGAGCTACAAATAAAAATGTCAAATAATTTCAAACTATGGCTACTAATACCCATTATTTATTCATCTACACCTTACAAGTAATAGGTTAGTAAATTGTTTTCCAACAGTGAGAGCCAAAAAATAGATTATCATCTATCTGAGATTTTCTAGGGATTTGAAGAGATTCAGTTCACATTGGCAGTCCAACAGATTCCCTATTATGAACCACAATAAACACATATTAATAAGTCCAAAAGCACTGAAAAATCAAAACTGTCATTTAACTAGGCAACGTGGATGAAGACAGAGTTGAAGCTAGAGAATATTATAATAATAATAAACAAATGATGTAAGTCAAGCTAAGTATTATAGATAAGGGGACAGCATATCTGAACATTTGAAGTTCCATTTGATGTTTATGCAATACCATCATATAGCAAGGGAACTAGAAAACCATACCATCATTATAGTCTATCTTTTCACCTAAGTTATTTTTAAAATGAAATAATTGCATCAAAGGAAAAAGAGCTTTAAAAAAATCTGTTACAATAAGAAAGCAAATCACTTATAAGATAGACTCATTACAGTTACAGCATGCTTCTCAACACAAATCCAAAGGCCAGGAAAGTTTGGGTCAAAGTGTTTCAAGCTGTAAAAGAAAATAGCTTCCAACTCATACTAAATATATTGCAAAACTGTCTTTGAATTTTATGAACAGAACTCCTGTTGTATAGGAAATAATACCAAGAATCAGCAAATAGAGTCATGTCAAATTAAAAGGCTCTGTGCAGCAAAAGAAAGAACTAACAGACTGAAAAGAAAACCTAGAAAATAGTAAAAATAATTTTGCCAGTTATTCTTCAGATGAATAATATCTACAGAATTTTTCAATTACACCTCCAAAATAAAAGACCCAATCAAAAAAGGGGATGTAAAATGAACAGACATTTTTCAGAAGTACAAAGATCCAATAAGTTCATGAAAAAATGTTCAACATATCTGTCCCTTATATAAATGCAAATTAAAATAACAACTGAGATTCTATCTCATTCCAGAAAAATGACTCCCACTAAAAATCAAATAATAATAAATAACAATATGTGTAGAACAAACCCTTCTACATTGTTGGAGGGAATGCAATCATATTGTCTCCTTAATGTAAGAACCTGAAAGAGAAAATAAAATCTGAAGGGCACAGTAGGGAAAAGGGAATGAACCTGCTTTTAAAAAAAAAGGAATTTCTGAGTTGAAGAGAAGGACAGGAGAGGGAGTGGGGAAATAGATAAAATGATGTATGTAATCAGGGTGGTTTGGACTTGTGTATTTCTGCTGTGTGGAAAGGAGCAGTTGGTGCTTAAGCAAAAAATGAAATCTGTAAGAACAAGACTCAGTTCTCTGTTTGGAGTGACCCCAAGCTGATAACAAGGGTCCACTGTGCGGCAGTCCATTCTTGAGGCTCTAGGGAATTCTCTAGTTCGCAGAATTCAGCTCCTTGAATTCTGCTGTTGCCAAGTTTGTTCTGAGTTCTCAGAGGTCCTTCTGAAGTATTTCCACATGCCCTCAAAGCCTGCACGCCCCAAGTGCTGACTCTTCTTCAGAA
Source organism: Ctenomys sociabilis (assembly GCA_004027165.1). NCBI lineage: Eukaryota > Metazoa > Chordata > Mammalia > Rodentia > Ctenomyidae > Ctenomys > Ctenomys sociabilis. The sequence goes on from PVKA01007042.1 coordinate 45,963, forward strand.
AGAAGCTGAGATGTTGTAGGGCTCATGTGATTATGGAAGCATATACAGACACTCTGCTACCTTTGACGTAGTGGGTGAGTTGCCTGTCTTGCACCTGCATGATCTCTTTGGCTACATAATGCAGCATAATCTCAGAGGTAACAGCAGTGTGTAGAGCATGTTGGTCCTTTAGAATTATGCCTACCAACACACGCGATACCTAGATCTACTTCAGTGGACACCAGGGTGGGATGATAATGGTATAATTTCCTTTTATTTGGTAGTTAGAATACAGAGTTACTCTTTAAAAAGACATTTCCCATCAGTTTTAATTTTTTATCTAGTTTTACAATTCAAATAGAAAAGGTGGTTTCAGTGATGATTGATGTTTCTTCCTTACTTACCAGTCTATTTAAGATAAGTTGACTCCTTACAATTCTCTGAAATTAAGGAATTAGGAGTTTTAAAAATAGTGTTGTGAAATCATAGATGTAAGCATATTTGAAGGGTTTCAATTAACCACATTTATTTTCCTTTCTGAAGTTCAATGGTTGGATCTTTGGCTCAGTCCTGAGGTATGAGGCCAAGTGGACAGAACTGGAGGACATTATGTTAAATGAAATAAACTGGTACAGAAAGACAAACACCACATGTTCTCACTCACATGTGAAGTTAAAACACTTGCTTTCGTTGAGAAAGAGAGTCAAACGATTATTACCAGAAGCTTGAGAATCTATGGGGGAAGTATGGGCCGAACAGCGACAGATAATAAGGACCAAGATAGGAGGAATAAAGGGTAGCATTCTACAGCATGGCAGGGTAGCAAGGGTTCCATGGCAACCTTTTTATATCTTTTCTATGTAGCAGGAAGAGAGGAGTCTATCAGCTTGAAAACTAGATGACGAATGTTAAAGGAGACAGAAATGGTCATTACCCTTATTTAATCATTATAGATCATGTGCATATGTTGAATTTCACAATATACCTCACTCAGTTGTATAATTAATGTTAATTAAAAATAATTTTAGAAAATCAGGTTAGCTCTACAGTAGCATTAGTACACTGTGTTATTTTTCTGCCAACAATACAAAATTCCTGAGATAATCAATTTAAGGAGTTTAAAATTTGTTTTGGTTCATGGGGAGACAGGTTTCAGTTCGTGGTCACTTGGCTCCATCATTTCTGGGCCTGAGGGGAGGTGCAGTAAGGTGACTGTGTAATGGTGGGGACTATGGGGGGGACACAGCTGCCTAAATGATGGCAGCTTACATGCAGGAAGTGAGAGGGAGAGAGGGTAAAAATACAGATTTAAAAGGCATATTCGTGTGAATGCTTCCCTCTTCCAGGGCTAACTCCCTCATGCTCCACAATCTTCTTACGTAGCTCAGACTCTAAGGCTAGAATGAAAACATTTGCGAACCCTTCCTCTGTGTGAGACCCCATCTCTGCACAGCACCATACTAGGGACTGCCTTCAACATGAGTGCTTTGGAAGTCCTTTCTAATCCATACAAAAACACTGACCCTGTGGGGTTTTTTTTTCTTTTCTTTTTTCTTTTTTTTTTTTTTTTTTGGTGGAACTGGGATTGAATGCAGGCCCTTGGGCTTGCCAGGGAAGCACTTATTCTACTGAGCAATCCCCCTGGCCTAAACTCTGTGGTCTTGACTGCTTCGTTACTACATGTTCTAATACAATATTTGAGGGTCAATTTATTCATTTCCTTCACCAGGTATATGGAGAAGTTATTTTATTTTTGAAAAAGGTATCGAAGTATTTTGCAGACTTGTGTTTAAGAACCTTTATATTTTTAGTGTCCACTGATTTGGCTAAAAGCCAATTAAAAATATTGTGCTGGGAACTTAGTCATTTTCACTGGATGCATAGTTTATATAATTACTTATTGGAAAATATCAATTTTTATATATGTATAATGCAGAGTATTTATTTAGTCAATAGAAATTAATTTATAATTCTATTTTAAATCTCTATGGGAAATACTAGCAAGAAACAAACCATTTTCAAAATTGTGCAATCTAGGCCATGGAGATAGCTCAGTGGTCTAAGCAACTGGCTGGTTAGCAGCAGGACATGAGTTTGATCCCTGGTATCACTTGCCATGCCAGGCAAGGCACACCAAACTGGCCACCAAGACTAGGTGTGGTGTATGCCTGTAATCCCAGTGCTGGGGAGGGCTGACACAGGACGATCACTGTGAGTCCAAGCTATAGTGAGACCCTCCACAAAATACATACAAATTTCTTTTTAAAGTACAGTCTCTACATCACTGGCTAAAATATGAATAGATTCTCAAAATCATTTGCTAATCTTTTTTTATTTGGGCTGTAAAAGGTATGATAACTGTGCCCTTTACTGCCCAACAGTGTGTGAAACAGCTTATGAAATGCTTTAAATGAAAATGTCCTTATGATTAAATAATGCATAATTTTTTTTAGCTTTTCTTTTTTTCTGTTTTAATAATTTTATTGAGAAACAGCAATGAGACAGTTTTAAAACCAATTAGTAGGACAGCTTCAATAATTAATACATTGCATATTGTTGTTGTCTTAGTGGTTATTCATTGTACAAGATGCAGACATGATATACTGTCCACAAACACTATTAGAACAAATTTCTACTTATTGAATTAAGAGAATGTAACTGTGTATCTATCCAAACTATTTTGAATATACAGATACAAAATGATTGTTCATTTCTATCCCCGTTTTTGGTTAATTTTTGTCAGAGAAGGGTATTCCATTGTCATTTAAATATTATAGGTGTGTGAATTCAGCAAAATATTCCAATATAGTCCAGTATGCCATAATAGCAGTGAGTTATCTGTAGAACTGGCAATGTCAGAAGTTGTTGACTTAAGCCTTTTACAGCTCAGCATATTAATATGGCTTTACTTTTTGTACCTCATTTTTATATTTTTCTGCTGGGCGGTTAAGACCAAGATAAAGCAAGACCTATATAACAAAAAATGTATCTTTTGTATCTGATAAGGTCAGTCAAATCCTCTCAGGATTTATTCTGAAACCCTGTATCGCAGTTTGTAGATCCTTTGTCAGTGTCAGCCATGTGGATGAGTTATTGCCATTGCTTAGCCAATTTGCTCTCTGTAAAAGCCTGAGAGAATGTGTTCTCTCTATGTGACTCTCCTTAGGCACACTCTACATCATCAGTCACTTTTGTCTGTGGCCCCATAATCTTGATCAGAAAATTTGGGACACAACTGAGTTACATGATGTTACAGAACAGGTTCTCCTATGTTCTGAGTCTTCACTGACCTTGAAAGGCTAGGGCCAAAATGTTGGCTGTCTTTACATCGCTTCCTTTTCTCTGATTTTTGGTCTGCAAACTTAAGTTGTTAACCCTCCAGAAGAGAAGCTTATGCTTATTACCCTACAACCTAGGCAGTTGAGTTTAACCTCACTATCTGTCTGAGTATCAAATGTCTTAAGCATAATATGGAGCAAGCATTTCCCATCAAATATTGATATGTTAACCTTTAAGTCTCTACAGAATATGAAGAAAAAATACTTAAAGAATAGGAATAAACAATTGCCTATTTTTACACAGAAGTTTAGAAATCTAACCATGTATAGCATTGTAGCCCGACAGTCCTAAATTTGGTGTTTACAAAATAAAAAATAATGGCAAGCCCAAACCACATTAAAATTAAACCCTCAATAATTTGAGATACTTTTTTCCCATTTCAGGAATATATGTGCATAAACATGCACAAGTTTTAAATTGGATCCTAATGTCCTCATAGTTTTGTGTGTGTATGTGTATTTGTGTGAGTGTGTGTGTGTGCTAAGCAAGCATTCCAATACTGGGTTAAATCTTCAGCCTTAAAATTTGTCTTTCAGTATAATACAAGCATTTTTCATGCTTACAACATAAACACTAATTAAAAATCTATGCCTTTAAAGATTACACGATAACTATCCTATAGGTGTACTATTGCATTAAACATTAGGGTTCAGTTTCATCATCTGGTTTTTGTGACTAATAGTGCAATGAGCACATTTGTGATTAAAATTTTTTTCAGAACATATTTATTTTCTTTCTTCTAAAAGTTTATTTATTTATTTGGTACAAGGTCCCCTGACACAGTTCAGACTCATAGCGGTCCTCCTGTCTCAGCCTCCCCAGTGCTGGGATGATGGGCATGGGCCACCATGCCCAGTTTCAGGGCCAACAGAACCAGTGCGGCATGCAGCACCCAGGGTCAAACCTGGGTCATTGTACCCGCCAGGCAGGCACTTAGACTACTGTGCTGTCTCCCAGTCCTGAACATGCCTATTTTCTTCAAATAGATTTCCCTATGTAACTGTATGAAAATGTTATACATTTTATACTTTTCAATAGTATGAATATTTTATTACACTTTATAAACTGTTTTTTAAACCAATGTATTATTGTAGACATGGGATTCAAATATAAAGGTTTATTCAAATGATAGCTGAATACATAGTTTATGAATGCCTTCATATGTTAAGATTTATTGTATACTTTTAAGTTCATATCATGTCCTCTCATATCTCATTTCACTTAACACTCCATGGTAATCACTGTAGTTATTGTTATCTCGTATATAATATATGGAATCAAAACCACTAGGAAATTAGACTTGCCAAAGGCCCCTGCTAGTAAAGTGTGCCAGATACTGACTCTGAAACCAATCATGTTTACTAAACCACAGGTCTGAGTGAGTAAGATTGTGATATAAAGATTTCCTGACTTTTCTAGCAAGAGTGGCTGGACTGCCCCAGACACCCAGGTCTTCACTAAAGTGAAGACTGTCTCTCTTTAATCCTTGTATGCCTCATGGATTCATTGTTTTTTGTTGCTGTTCTATGGCTAATTAAAAAAAAAAAAGTGTGTGTGTGTGTGTGTGTATGTGTGTGTGTGTGTTTAGAAGCTCAGTCTTTAAAGCACGGAATATTAAAACTTTATTTATGCTTGTTCTAAGCCATTACTGGTCCAGAATCATTAGGGTGTTTCCTTCTCATTGCCATTAGCTTGATTATTATTTATTCAAACTTTCCCAAAGTTTGACTCACGTACACGCTTCTCTCCCTTTCTTCCTGACCCATTTCTCTCTTCCTAATCTTTCCTGAGAGATAAATCACATTATTTACTGGCAACTGTCTTATAATGAGGAATTTAGCACAACACTGAAATTTGCTCTGAGTACAATTTGCTGGCTCTGATTCTTACTATGCAGTTGCATTAAGTGGCTGCTTTAACTGGACCCGAATAGTGGAAATACCCCTCTTGGGCCCTGCGGCTTGACAGGAAAGCACAGTTTTACATATGCACAGTGTTTTATTATTTAATCTTAAGGAGTGGCCTTTCTTTGTCTATTAAGCACTAAGCAACCATATTGAAATGGTTATCTCATCTCTTCAGACTGGGTGGACATGCTTACATAGGATCAGAAAACCTAGAAAAGACCTGGAGACACTTTCCCAAAATGGAATTTTGTGTAGATTTGGCCCTGTGACCCAAGGGTAACTTGGACATGTATTGTTCTTGGATGCCTCTAAAGAAAAGGCCAAAAGGAAAAATTCTGAGATCTTAAAATGGAAAGATTGGTGTTACTCATTCTCTGATGACTGTCTTTAAAATCAACAAAATCAAACAGCTGGACTTTGCTTTTTGGTAGAGAAAAGACCAGGCTGTTCTTATTGGGCCCTCCATTGCTACTTTAGTGGTGTTATTTTGCTTTGTTCTGAGGGAGAACACCTATTTCTGTCCCCAAGCCTTAGTCCTTTCATTTTATACAAACGTCCCTCTGAGAATGGGCTCAGACTCATGTTGCTGCCTCCTCTCAGCAAGCACTTGGATTCTGTTGTACTTTGGGGCCCTAAGCTCCTAATTTTCAGAGACTATCTTCTTTTTGGTATGCGCTTTTGACTGCGAAAAAAGTACTGAGCCCAACATTTCCCACCCTAAATCAAAATTTTGAGAGCCATAAATAGGTCATTAAGAACTATACTTTTCCGATGAGATTAGAAGAATGTTCCAAGAAGTTCACACCATTATTCTAATGTTTCTGAGTGATCACAAGAATAAGCCAAGAATCGCACAACCAACCTCTGAGACTCTCATGAGTTAGCATAAGAAGTGAAACAACAAAACTGGAGCAAACATCTTCCTGAAATAATGGAATTATCATGCTCAGGAGCATCATGCACATAGCAATAGGTATTCCACACCAATAGATATGGAATTACTATTTCTCATCGTTCTTTCTGCTGTTGTGCCACTTTTCTCAGATATGAAACATGGGCCCCTCCCTAGACTACCTAGCAGTCCTGGCTCTGGTCCATATATTTTAGCTACTCTAATAGCTACAGAAAATATATGCTGGTATTCAGGCACAACTAGAAAAGCATAGTAGTCATTTCATTCAGTAAGCAAATGTGTGTTAAGTATAGCTCAAAGGTGATTATATGATTAATATGTATTTGTAACATACGACGGAAAAAGACCTGTGGTGAAAGGAAATTAAACCTGTGAGGGGAAAAAGCAATTTTAAGTGTGTACATTTACTCTCTGTAGCAGGCATGCTAGGAAGACATGACAAACACCGAGGAACATCAGTTTGTAATCCAGTTTAGAAACACGGGGTTCTATTGAGGGCATAATAATTGAAAGTCTCTAGAGGAGAATCACAGAAGTTCAGAAATGGCACCAGTTAGTTCTTATTTACTTTGAAACTTATAAACCTCCTGTAAAAAAATCTTTATTTATAAATTTCTAGTAAATAAGGAGATAGGGAATATTGTATTACACATATATAATCCCAGAACTCCAGAGGCTGAGGAAAGAGAATCATAAGGGTGAGGCTAGGTTGGGCTACATAGTTAGTTCAAAGACATCCCAAACTATATAGCATGGTCTTGTCTCAAAATAAATAAATAAATAAATAAATAAATAAATAAATAATTAACAGAATGAAAATAAGTAAATAATATGTTAAAGAGACATTATTGAGGTTGCTAAAGTCCATGTCTGACAACTATTCTTCTTTTTTCTGACAACTAGTCCTTTTTTATGATTTATTTTATTTTAATAATTTTATTGAGGAACAAATAGCAATGAGGCAGTTTCAAAACTGATTAGTAGGGTAGTTTCAATAATCAATACAATGAATATTATTGTCTTAGTGCTTATTTATTGTACAAGATGCAGACATGATATACTGTCTGCAAACACTGTTAGAACAAATCTCTCTATTCATTTAATTAAGACAATGTAGCTGTATATCTATCCTATTTTGAATATATAGATACAAAATGGTTGTTCATTTGTATCCCCCTTTTTGTTTAGTTTTGTCGGAGAAGGGTGCTCCATTGTTATTTAAATATTATAGGTGTGTGAATTCAGCAAAATATTCCAAAATAGTCCAGTAGTCCATCACAGCAGTGGGTTGTCCATAGGAGTGGCAATGTCAGAAGTTGTTGAGTTGAGCTTTTTACAGCTCAGCATATTAACATGGCTTTACATTTTATACTTCATTTTTATACTTTTCTGCTGAATGATTAAGACCAAGATAAATCAAGACTGGTCTACAAGAAATGTAATATTCTGAGGCAGTGAGCATTGCCCAAGTTCAAAGGCTCTAGAGCCTCAGTGATGCTCCGTCACAGGGAGGTGCGTGTGCCACTTACCTGCCTCCGTGTATTTCTTGTTGATGAAGAGTAGGCTTGGTGACTGTGTTGCTCGTAAGTTGTTAGCCCAGGGCATGTTTAATTTTTAGGTCTGGAATAGGGACAATCTAAAGTTGGCTGACATCTGCTGGAACAGAGATGATTAACAAAATTGGAACTAATTTTAAGAACATGTCTATCCTCTGAAACAACAAAAATTTACATGTGGTACTGTTGGCACTGTGTTTGCGTGATGAGTCTTTGCAGAGTTCTTTCCACATGTGGAATATGAACAAGTGAGCAAGAAGGAGATAGAAGCTGCAGAGCAACTTAGATGTTATAAGCCAAGCCTACTGCGCTATGATATTGCAGTAAAGTTGGATCACTTAGTTAGACTGGGTTCCAGAAACAAAGTTAACTGATAGGTGTCAAAGAATACTCAAAACAAGAGGCATGTAAGCTTTATTCATTAAATGACATTTTGGGAGCATGGCAACATGAAAAGGAAAAGTCACACTGAATATTTCTGGGCTGGGGACTATTTAGAGCATTTTATTCTACTGTTTCTGAAATCCCACTAAAATGGCATTTTCAGATTTTCTAAACATCAAATTATAAAAGCAGGAGAAATTGAGAAATGACAATGTCATTAAAGCTTAGAAAGAAGGAAAGAAAAACCATAGACACAGATATAGTTAGTTGACCTGAGAGCTGAGTTCTACATAAGCAGTAAAGAAAATTATGCAGCTGTACAGTCTATATCTGTATGTCCCAACAGGCTCAGAAATTGTTAGCACCAGGTACCTCCAGAGTAGAGAGGATGAAGTGTACAAAGAGGCTGTTGAAAACCACAAGGTGGGTTAAATTGTCTCAAAGTTCTGTCAAGCCACCAAATTCTATGTCCTACTCTACACAGCTGCAAGACTTTGCATTCCTTGCTCTGGCAGAACACTGGAAGTTTGCTTTCTAACCAGACAAAGTTGCCTCTATAGCTTGGGGCTACTGGGGGTGCTCCAAAGGGAGCACATATTCCAGACTGACCTCATCAATTTGCACGTTGAGTGCTCCTGGACCAGTCTTTTTTCTCCACTCTCAGAGTACTAGGAGGCTGGCTTATTGTTTCCTTCATGAGACTAGAAGACCGTTCTTTGAAGAATTTATATTATCAACAGGAATAGACTTAAGACACATACCAATGTTTTCTTCAGTGAAATGGCCTAGTTTGGTTTACAATGAAGCCCAATGTTGATGAACAGTCAGTGATCTTTACTCTGTAGTCTCAGTGGGTCCTCAGAGAGCTGCTCAGTACCATGAACACAGCCCACGGTCCCTTGGAATGTGAGTACAGCCTTTAACTTATGTTAACTGAAATAAAGAAAAAGAAAACAGCAATGCAGATTCAGCAGAATATGCAGGGAAATGAAAAATACATTATTCTATACTAAACCGCTGCCCAAAACTATTGCATCAGTGAAACAAGAATAGTGTGACACAAAGGAAAACACTGGAAATCAAAACTATACAGTATGATGGAATAGCTTAGACTTTTAAAAGCTAATGATGAGAAATTCTCTGAAAAGAGAGATGGGAACTAAATGAGACAAAATGAGACAGACCATTGCAGTAGGGTCAATAACAAAAACTGTAGTTGTAATAAGACAAAAAAAAAAAAAAAAAAAAAAAAAAAAAAAAAAAAAAAAAAAAAAAAAAAAAAAAAAAAAAAAAAAAAAAAAAAGAAAAAGAAAAGAAAAGAAGCTGACCAAGAAATAAAACAAATCTCCCAGAATTGTACATGAGTTATGTAATTAAAATTAATAGGAACTGCCTGACACATGGATAAAACTAGAAGCACAGTATGGCTATTCATAATACAAACATGGCTAAGAGAAAATACAGCAGTGTCTAGACAAAGTGAAACTCAGATATACCAAGTGGTAAATAATGGATTAGTTTTTGTATTTTTCAGGGAAAATTTTTTCCAGCCTAGAATTCTGTACTCAAAATGTCAATTAAATGTGAGAGTAGGTTAAAGACATTTTTGGAAGGTAGCATTTACTTCGTATTCGTCCTTTCTCAGAAGGTTACTTTAGGATGTGCTCCACCCACTGAGAAAGTAAAAGCAAGAAAGGGAGCCACAGGAACTGAAATGAGGGGCTCCAGTGCAGTCAGGGCAAAAGGGATCCCCTGGGGAAGACTGCTAATGCTCAGTAAACATCACGTCCTTTTCTCATTAGACACAGAAGGAGGTTGGCATTCTAAATTGTCTCACCTTGACCCAGAGTCTCAGGTTACTCTGTGCATCGCATGGGCTGTACTATAGCCAGGCCACTATTTTCAAAAAGTGAGCAGTCCTATTTTGGCCTCTGTTTGGGTAGCTGTTTGTAAATGAATACAAGGCACCAAGAGATGGTGAATTACCAAGATGAAAAGACTTGGGATCCCTAGATCACCACATGGAGAAGAGATACCTACAAACCAAAATCACCATTCTGGATTATTGATGCGAACAAAAGTTAGTTTCTATTCTTTCCTCTCGTTGCAGTTTACTTTATGTACCAGGCACAGGAAAAGAAAGAATGGGCTGAAAATCCAGGCCTAAAGACTAACTAGGCTAGATTGGAGCAAGTTGGAGTTTCTGGAAGAAAAGCTTTCTGAAAACATGCAATTGATAGAAAACTGGATGTATTTGAACACTGGGGAAAAGTTTTGGGGGTGAATTAGTCATAATGACACAGGCAACGAGGAAAACAAAAGTAAACAAAACTTCCATCCAATCCGAGATGAGCAAATTTATGCAAGTAAAATAAAAGTAATTGTAGCTTACTGCATGGTTCAGTTATAAATAATATTTATATGACCTTGTTAGTTGGTCTAAGCAATATAAAAATCCAACTGCAATGAGATGCTGGCCCCTAAAGCCTTGTGTGTATGTCAGTGTGGGTGAGAAGAAACATTTACATTGATGTTTTCCAACATGGAGAGTCAAGACATGACTGAAAACTGAAAAACTAAGACAGCAAAATAATCACTTCAGCTGTATGGAGATAAACATCAAGATCAATGCATGGCTAAAATTATTTGAGACATTGAAGTTTTATTAGCAAGGTGTTCATACTTTATAATGAGCATACAGATTCATGTTATGGTTTAAGCTTAATATATGTATAAAATGTATTTAAAAGCTGTATTTAAAAAATTAAGACAACTATCTTTTAAGATGGCTCAAAAACCAGCCCAAGCCCACCTTGTGAATGAGAACTTTGCCATGTTCTGGGGACCCCTCCAGATCCACCGAAGCCCAGGCCTTGCAAGTGTGTGGGAGAGCTTCTGTGCTCCCTTGTATCCTCTGGATCTCTCTGGACCTATATTCCAGGCCTGGAGTGAAGCTCTGCAGCTGAAGTCCCTGCATAGAGGCTAGGGGCCAAAACCATGCAGCTAATCCAGGAGCAGAACATCTTGCCAATCCAGGTACACAACAGGTTCACCTCCAAGGGATGAAGCAAGAAGCAGCTGAGCACAGTAGGCAGACTCAAGCCAGGCACAACTGGATGAACTCAAACTTAGTAGATCTGCACCCAGATTTTACTAGATGCTAGCTAAGGTTATAACTGCATCAACGCAATACATCGAAGATAAGAGGACAGTGCTATATAGAATGACAAAAGAAGGAGCAAAATGCAATCTCAGGTCCCGAGCCCACCCAGAACAAGTGCAGAGGACACTAGCACAGCTGAAATGTCTGAATTAATAGTGTCTGAAATAAAGAAACAGCAGCAGAAAGGTATAGAGGAATTCAGATAAGAATATCTGAAATAAAAAAAGAAATCTGAATTAATAGCATCTGAAGTAAAGAATCAAATGCAGAAACAAAAAAAAAAAAATCAAGTGCAGAAAAATATAGAGGAAATCAGATCAGAAATAATCTCTGAAGTAAAAGAATTAACAACTGCCTGTCAAGAAGACACATAAAAAAATAGAGATTAGGAAAGTGATGGATTCCTTGAATGAGCAATACAGGAAAGAACTAGATCGCATGAGGTAGAGTCAAAGAGATATAGAGGAGCTCAAAATTTTAATCCCAGGCTTACAGAATCATTTGGATGAAAGTGAAGATGATGCAGCTAGTGAAAAGATGCTGTCGCAGCTAGTGAAAAGGTAAGAAAAGATCTCTTATAAACAACTAGGATGCAGGAAAAAATTCATCATCTGCAAGACAATGCAAAGAGATGACTCAAAAATATAGGTACAGTACTATAATAAAGATAAATTAAGCCGGGCGTGGTGGCACATGCCTGTAATCCTAGCACTCGGGAGGCTGAGGCAGGAGGATTGTTGTGAGTTCGAGACCAGCCTGAGCTACAAAGTGAGCTTAAGGCCAGCCTGAGCTGCATAGTGAGACCCTGTCTCAAAAAGACAAAAAAAAAAAAAAAAAAAGATAAATTAGGGAGAATTTGCTAAATGTTTTTGCATTTATTATATCACAAACTCATGATTTGGAATAAGTGAACCATTGGTATTCCCTCTGTGAAGTGATAGGGGATAAGATAAAAAGAAGAAAAATCCTGTGTAATGAAAAGCTATACAGGAAAATAAACCTGAAAAATGCCTTTTCAGTTACAAAAGTGGTTAATTTTTAATATAAAATATGCCATTGAAATGTATAAGGACCTTACCAGTTAGAAGAAAAAGGTATTATTCCAGAGGATATGGAATTAGTTAACTGGTGAAAAGATAAAATTTGCCATTAAGTGAGTATTGTCTAGAGGTAGTATTATTTTTATACTTAGCCAACTTAAAAAACATAGCTTTATTTTATTTCTTTTTATTTTTTATTTCTTTAATTTTTTTGTATTTTATGGAAGGGTCTATAGGGTGTCCAGGGTCTCACCACTAGATAGCACTTGTAGGATCCGCAAGTTTATAGCCTCCCAAGAGCTGGGATGATAGGCATGTGCCACTGTGCCCAGTCTCAATTGCTGTTCAGCGTGCCCCAGGAAACATCATAACTTTTTTTTTGTTGGTAGAACCAGAGATTGAACCCAGGCCCTTGCACTTTCCAGGGAAGAGCTTATTCTACTGAGCCATCTCCCCAGCCCCTGAAATCATAACTTTAAATGTTGCAGGAATTATGATAAGTGCAGCTGATAAACACTGACTGTGTCAGGGCAAATTCCACTGTACCTGAGAAGGATGAGGCCAACAGCACTAATCATGCAGCATCTTCAAAATCTTTGATAAAATTTCTGAGACACATCCTAAGTAAATGATCAAGCAAAGGAAAATAAGTTGTATCTAGTAGGAGAATAAGGAAATAATGATAATTACAAATAATTATAATTCTCTTTTGTGCAAAATAGCAGCCTAATTATAAATATAAATTGATCAGGTCCTTATTATACAAGAAATATAAAAGAGACTATTATGTGCAAAATTGTGATTATAATGTGCAATACATTACTATGATTTGATTATTATGGACACAATATTAAAATTTCACAAATGTGTATCTTACATATGCCAGCAGGCCAAAGGCCATAGATTAGTGGCCTTTAACTTTTCTTCAGTGTTACAAATGAGATGCGAAGTTCACATGCTCTCTACACGCTTGCTTTTGAATTAATTTAGATAAGGCACATATACTGTAAAGCCTCATTTGCTTCTCACGTGAGAATAATAAAGGAAATACTATTTGTTCACCCATTTCAGAGTGGGTGACCAAGAATTCTCGGTCATAAGAATTCCATGATACATTGCACGTGGGAGCGTAAAGCACTGTACAGATACAGGGCGCTGTTGCTATGATTTTGATCAGAGTTATGAAGAACACTGCTTTGGCAGGACTGCTCCTTCTGCAGACCTCAGGCAGGCTTTATCTTCTGCTTCCATATGTGACACATTAGAAGTTTCTTGGGCCCAAGGTCAGTTTTTAGCTTTGGTTCCTTTGGGAAGCAATGGAGTAAATCAAAGATCAATGTGAATATTTTCCAAGAAAATCAGCCAGAAAGAATACCCAGGGAGGGCTGGAAAGCTGTCAACGGACCCCACAGGAAGGAGGAGTCCTTGTCTGGGAGCTCTGTGGTGTCCTAACAACATGGTTGTAGCCATTGTTCATCCCTGCAACAGGAAGGACTTTTCTGGGAGCTCTTTGGGGGCTATGTAATGGAACTTCAGTGTAAGGAGATGGGATCTTTTGGCCTAGTCAGTTTAATATAAAGACACCACAGTCAAGTTTGTGCTATTTCAGTGATCAAAACTGTGCATTGATGTTATTTTCAGTTGAGGGACTCTCTTTGTCTAGCAAAGTTTAGGAATTGTTCTCTGAGAGTATTTTCATAGGGAAATTTAAGTGTTTGGCTAGGTTTTCAGCAGAGTATACTATAGTGTCCCTTGTAGCTTGTTAATTGATAATTTTGTTCAGTTGCTCTATGAGACATCCGTGTTTGTCTAGTTTTTGCCAGTTTCTGGGCAGAAATTCCTGAATTCTCAACAATCACTGTGGAATTGTGCCTTTTTCCCACCTCTACCAGTTGTATTGAACTAACAAATTACCACAAATTTAGCATCTTAACTAAGATATATTTATTATCTTACACCTCTATAGGATAGAAGTGTATCAGAAACATGGCTCTTAGTGGGCTATAATCAAGGGTGTTTATTTATTTGTTTTGATACCAGGGATCAGAAAACCTAAGTGTTTAAAAATGTGTTTAAAACCATGTTCTCTTCCTGTGGTCTTTGGGAGTGGGGATTTCCTGGCTTGTTCTGACTCTGCAGCCCCTTTGTTCATTTGATGGTTGCTATCTGTGTGCCTTGGCTCTTGGCTTGTTCTTGGTCCTCAAAGTCAACAATGGTATCAAATTCTTTCTGTGCTTTTAATTTCTCCTGTGTCTTCTCTTGTCAAATATCTCTGACCCCCTTCTGCTTTCCCAGCACATCTTTAAGGGGCTGGTCCTGTCATGTTGCCTGGATCATCCAGGATAACTCTCCTCCTTATTCAAAGGTCATGTCATCAACTGCAGTAATTCCCTGAGCAAGCTTGCTCCTTCCGTGCTGTGTAGCATAACGTGTTCATAGCTTCTTCCTTGAGTGATGGGGGTGATTCAGGTACTGCAATGCACTTTGAAGAGCTGCTGCTTTCTGCATGTACATTTGTGATCACCATTTGTTTTCTTGCTGGATGGATCACTACAATAGGCCTTGTTTATATTGCCATTAATACAGAAAATCTTGCTTTTAAAAAAATGTTAACTGTAGCATACTACATCTTCCCCATCTTTTTTGTTTCATTGTTTTGAGTGCTCATCAACTTTTTTAAAATGAGTTTTGAATTTAGAAAAATTATGTTTGTAGTTATCTTGGCAATGGGAGCAGGGTTAAGTTTTCCTTTTATCTTCTGCTTATTCTTATGTTTTTATGTTTAACAATTAAATTTGTATTAATTATTAGAGACAAACACATTGTAGTTTTTTTTGTGTGTGTGGTATCAGGGATTGAACTCAGGACACTGCGCTTGCCAGTCCTTGGGACACGCACTTATTCTACTGAGCTATCTCTCTGGGCCCTTGTAGTTTGGAATTAATACGAAACTATTAAATAACACACCAAGAGCATAGCTTTAAAAGGACAAAAATGATGAACTATTGCATAAAACTAAGAACTTCTATTTATCAAAACCTAAAGTGAAAATTGAAACCATGTTTCAAATTTTTTTGTTTACTATTTTTGTTCTCCTTTTCACAAAAGAAAAAAAAAAGAGAAATACACATCATGGAAGTTACCCAACGTCCACTCATTTTTGCAAGTAGTTGAGCCAATTCTGGTACCAATAGCATGTATGCAAGCATGCACAGCCACTACCAACATATGACTGACCATTTCTTTTTAACTTCTTTTATTTCAGTTTATGTAAAATAGCATATCACAGAAATTTTAACTGGGATTTATCTGAACTGCTTTTCATATACTTAATGGCAATGGATCTTTCTCTTCAGTGAAGTATCTACTCATGTTTATTTTTCTGCTGGACTTTTTTGTCCTTTCATTATGGATTTGTGAGCATTCTTCACATAATTTGGATAATAATTCCTTGTTATTTGTGTTTTTGCCATCTTAGATCTTCAACTACCCATACAATTTTGTTTGTGGTGAGTGTCTACTGGGAAACAAATAGATAATCCCAATCTTTGTTCTGAAATTTAGCATTGAAATCATTTTTATTTGAAGTAATGACTTATATTAACATTTAAATCATCTTATTACTTGTTTACTGTCTGTGTTTTTCTGTTCCTAGTACCTGTGTACCTATTTTCTCATGTCATTCTTCAGATGAACTAGAGCCTCTCTGATTCTTGTTATCTTATGTTTGGGTACAGGATTTTGTGGCCTTTATTTATTTATTTTTTATTTTGTTGAAGTGCAAATATCAATCAGACAGTTTTAAGACACCTTAACAAGACAGATTCGATAAATTAATACATTGCAAACTGTTTTCATAATGTTTTG
This sequence comes from Ctenomys sociabilis, assembly GCA_004027165.1. Taxonomy (NCBI): domain Eukaryota; kingdom Metazoa; phylum Chordata; class Mammalia; order Rodentia; family Ctenomyidae; genus Ctenomys; species Ctenomys sociabilis. Next base: position 62,111 of record PVKA01007042.1, read on the forward strand.
GTATCGTACAAGGTGCACACATGATATTATACTTACAGACATTATTATACCAGATGTCTCTAATCAGTAAATTAAGAATGTAGCTGCTTACTTATCTTATTTTTTATACCTGAATTATATCAAAAATTCAATAATTATTTTCCTAGTGGATGACCATAGTACTAGAAGCCGACATAATATCCTGTCCAACCACCATCAGTGCAGATCTTGCCTCTCATAGGATTATGTAGAAGCACAGCGTTATCTATCCCAACTGTACTGTCCATACACACACATTCTGATTTTTCTTTCTATACCCCTTCCTTTGTCTATACCTGTCAAAGGTGGGCACTCCATTTTTGTGGCCTTATTAGTCACTACTCTAGGTGTCCTGTATTCTGAACATGCCAGAGTCTATTGGTAACAATACCATTGGAATTCATAAGCATTAAAAACTTCCTTCCATTTTTATTCCCTTACACTTTTCAGTTTTTTTTTATATGTTTTTCCATTTAAAAAATATAACTATTTTGGAATTGTCCACATTCACTGAAAAACAGGTGGTCTTACTGATTCCAGCCTGAATGGTATCTAGGATGAGTTCGTGTTCTCTAAAATGAAAGAATGAATTTTAGGAACAATGGAGGTTAAGAGCAGAACATATTTGTTGGGCAAAAGAAAGCTTCTGTCTGAAAAAGAAGGAAACCTGTGTGGGTCGTCAAGGAACCTAGAGATTTTTTATAGAGCAAATCCATGGGATGATGCAGGTTCATGGTGAAAAGCATGGGAACTTGCCAGGTGGACATGAGGTGGGACAAAACCATGGTCAACCAACAAGATTACACATATAACTGCTCAGATAAAATTGATCAAATCAGGATCAAATGGGAAGTGAGTCACACAGCAAACAGACATGAATACAGAACAGGCACCCTCCCTGTAAGGGGCTGGGTGAGTGACTCAGCCTGGCTTTTTCTAGGTGACTGATACTTACTTAGAACATCAGTCTTTGATGACCATCCATACGGAGTTATGTGGGTGCATTCATTGGATCTTTTTTCCTTAGCTCTGGTCCACCGAGTAAGCACCCTGTCTCTCCCACAGGGAGAGACATGTGTGTGTCTTTCATACCAGCTCCTTTGAAAGCCTAGCCCAGTCTGACTGCTTGCAATAGTTCTATCTAATGTAGCTGCCTACAACATTATAATTTGTGCTTTGGCCATAAAAGACTATTTAAGGAACTCATGAGAAGAATAGTCTGTGTATTTTTTTTTTAGTTTTTACTTTCTTTCCCAGAATTCCAGGTGTTCTGTTATCTCCTTTTATAATTTGAGAGGCTTTTATAGTCTTTCTATATAGTTAGTTCTCGTGACAAACATTCTTAATTTTCTTTTGTCAGAGATGTCCATTCTGGTGAGAGACACTCTCACCAAGCACAGAACTAGTGGACAGTTACTTTCCTTCAGCACCTCAATAATGATGTCACTTCCACTGCCCCCTTGGTTTCTAACGATGAATCTGCTGCCACCAGACTGAGGCTCTGTTGTAGGTAATAGGTCATTTCTCTGGTAGATTTAAGACTTCTAAGCTTCTCTCCAGATGTTTGTTTATATCCATTAATCAGATTTCCTCAGTTTTTTCTTCTGTGTGTTTAGACAGGTGAAGTTAGCAACCATTACTTTTTGCATATTCTTATCCTAATTGTTTCTTTTCACCTTTTGTGACTGCACAGATAGAAAATTTTATCTTTTGTTACTGCTACACAGGTCCCTATTGGTGTGTTTATTTTTTTTCCATCTATTTTCTCTGTGTTAGGGGTTGGCCAAATTCAATTCCCAGGCCTGCTGTGCCAGCTCACCCCTGGGGCACGCTGAGAGGGCGATTGAGACTGGGTGTGGTGGTGCGCACCTGTTATCCCAGCTCTAGGGAGGCTGTAAACAGGCCGATCACTGTGAGTCCAATCGAGTAGTGAGACCCTGAACACCCTGTAGACTGTTCCTTAAAATTATATATATATATATATATATATATATATATATATATATATATATATATATATATTCCCCTCTGTGTGTGTTGTTTGATTGAAGTCTATTTTTCAGTCCTCAGACTTATAACTTTATTATTTGCTATCTATTCTGCACCTCTAGTCCTATTGTCAGGATTTTTCTTTTCATCCTCTGAGATGTTTTGTTGTTGTTATATAATTTCAACTTTTTATCTTTTCTAAGGGTTTTACTATGCATTTTGAAATTTAGTTCAATGGAATTGGTTATTATTTGTCAAAATAACTGCAGAGTGGCCAATTTTAAGTATAGTCAGATTGTGTTTATATCTTGGTATTTGTGCATGGCTCAATTGCTATTCCTTATTCAAAAATGTGATTTTCTCATTTGTTAGCATAGTAAATTATTTTGTCCTATACCCTAGACATGTTGCCTAGTATGTTGAGAAATTCTTGTTCCTGTTTTCATCTACTGTAGCAAGTACTCTTATGTTCAGGCTTCACCTGTACATTCTGGCCTCATTTACAGACCATTTTCCCAGAGAGTCTTGCGGTTTCTGAACCCTTGCAATATTGTTCTTGCTTGTTTCATTCCCCTGCTCAGGCTCTTCTGGATCCATAATGGTGGTGCTTTTGGGCTTGGAAGGGGCTCCCTAGTTCTGCAGTCTTGTTAGGTGACAAAAGGGAAGGTCTTGGATACAGGTCAGAAACAGCTTTTGGCCCGTCCTCTGGCTACCTGATATTGGTGCGTTTCTCACCTTACTTCTGCTGTTGCCACTGCAGAAAGAGGCAACCGCCATGGCTATTTTCTGTCACTGGGTAGCGGGCCAGTAGCCTGGGAAACTCTATATTGAGAAGACACAGCATCAGAAGGTGCTAGGCTGGTTCTCTTCGGCAGTTAGGTTGAGAGCGACGAAGCTCTGGGTCCAAGTGGCTCATTAGCTAGGCGGAGGGCCAGAGATTACAAGCCTGCTCTGTGAACAGTAGGGAAAGCAGATCTGCCTAGAGTAGAGAACCACCTGGTGGCTCTCCTTGAAAGAAGAACATTTGGCCCTACCTCTGCATATCGATACCTACAGAGCTGGCTAGGACATTTCTTTATCCTCTCAATTGGTTTGAAGGAATGCAAATGAGTCTGTCTATGACAGCGCTGATGTTATCTCTGAGGTAATGAGATAGGTGGTGATGCCCAGCCTATAGCTCCCAAGTCATATGTGTGAACTGGGCCTAGTGAAGCCCTGCTGTCTGCTGAGAATAGAGCCTCAGAGGAGTGGATATCACATTTTTTTTTCTTTTTGGCAGAACTGGGGATTGAACTCAGACCCTTTCACTTGCCAGGGAAGCGCTTATTCCACTGAGCCATCTCCCCAGCCCCTGGCTATGACTTCTTAGGGTATGGATTACACATAAAAATGAAGCACCTACAGCAAAACACTAGATACTTCACCAGTCTGTGACATGCATATTACTTTTTCTGCATATTTCTCTGCACATTACTGAGGTCTGCCTAGACCAGATCACAGCACTTACACACTTGCCACCACACTCACAGCCGCTCATCCGCAAGCTACTTGGGTCATCACAAGGTAATAAAACATGGATTCAGCCCTGGGTTGGTGCCTTTGTCTGATTAGCCATCATTCTTAGTGGATTTAGGGCCCTCTTGGCTCCCTACAACTACAAAAATGTTGCAGTGTCTTTATTCTCACCAAGTATTGCACTTAAAGTGCTAGATTGGAATTAACTTACTAGAATTTCAAAAACTTTTTCATTGGATTAAAAATGTGGACTTTTGTGAACTGTGATGGGGTCCAGAAGGGCTTTTAATAGCCTAATATCTCTCAGAGTGGGGGAGGGGAGGAGTCGGCCTTCCCAGGATCCTCTGTGGCCATCCTTTGGCCCCTATAGGCCCTCCCATGTAGCAGGCCTGGGGTGCAGAAGCCTCTCCAGATTCTGTTGCTGAAAACACTGGCTTGTTATCATTCTGAGGTTTAGTGGAAAATATGGCTTGATTTTCTACTCATGTCAAAGCTCCTGGGTCCCTTTGTCACTTAGTATGGGTCTCTCTTAAGTACCTATGAGATTTCTTTTATTTTTATTTATTTTTTGACCTTTTGGCTAGAAAGTAAGATCCCTTTTCCTTCTTATATATTTTTTCTTTTGTTGCTAGTTCTTGTGGTGTTAGGTAGGACTGGCATGTATTCTGGGGCAGTGGGATATAAAGGATGGCAGTTACCATAGTGATGTTCAAGAACAAAATGGATTGAACTAGAAATGCTCATTTATTTCTTTAAACAGAAATTTCTGCCAACCTCTGCCATTTCTTTTAAAGAAATGATATTTTGAAAATATTCCATTAGGGAGGAAAATATGCTAACTAAAAAACTAACAGTGCTAGCTTCTGTGAGATAATATTGAAATGGATACAGTGGATTATTTATTTTCTCCTTTCTTACTCATCTATTCAATCAACCAGTGAATATCAAATAACTGGTTTGAGAGGTTAATAAGCTATGAGTCCCATCATGAATAAACTTACAATGTAGCAATAGAAAACTCAATGAATAAAATTGTTGATATTTTTATGTTAATAAGAAATAAATGGAAAAAATGATAGATGCTATATAAATACTTGACAAATGATGAGAAACAAGGATATTTGCTTAAATGTATATTATATGATGGAATACAATATTACTCATCCACACAAAGGAGAAATGAGTCATTGTAGGAAAATGCAACTTGAGATCAGAATGCGAAGTGAAATAAGTCACACACAGAAGGTTGCATACCACATAGTTTCTCTCATGTAAATAACTTAAAGAGAAAACTAAAAGACAGACAATAGGGAAGAGAAAGGGAAGCCTTTGGAGATGGGAAGGGGATGGAGGGATGGAGGAGGAGAAGGAGGGCATAAAAGAAGAAGTAGAAGGATTATAGGGTATGTACCAGCTCCCAAAATGGATGTACTCATTGGGTCTTGAAAGTATGTACAAATGACAAAGGAAATTTGTTCAACATGAAATTGGATAGATTCTGTCTTCTGACCAGAGAAGGTGCAGTGGACTCACATTCATGCCACTTAGTTGACTGAAGATTCACCATATTCCTCTAGCATCCTACACTGAGAGTGAAACAAGGAGAGAAGCCTGACTCCTGATTTTGTGCCACTGAATAGTAATGGAAGTGAAGCTATTTGGGAATTATATAATGAGATAAGAGGTCCATGAGCACTGAGAAGGAAGCAGCAAGCTTTCCTGACCCTAACAGTGCACAGACTGAGCTCTGCAACAGTGAAGGGCCTGTGCGATCCTTGTCAGAGCCTCAAGAGGCAGACACTGGTGGCCTGAGTGTGGGGTGTGGAGGGCTGCATGTTTAGTGCTGTTACTGGAGCATGAAGTCTACCACGCAGCTTAGGGAGAGGCTTGCATGCCAGGAGTGAACGTTGGGATATTCTGAAGGCTGTGTGAGTCAGATTTGCTTTCCATCTGACCTGCCAGTGCTTCCCAGTTTCTTCACTTGAGCACTCTATGAATTTATTGCATTTTCCTTAAAATGAGAGTAGTATTGTTTGAACTCCTTGGTGATGTAAAGAACAACCATCAGAAGATATAGATTGGAAGTTCACAGAAGTCATTCCTGAGTATCAAGACATAATCTTGGCAGATGCTGTCTCCCAGGTGGGGCAACAGAAACACTTTTCCTTATATTTATTTCCCCTAGTCTTCCAGAAACTGAAATGCAACTTCATTTATTTGCTAGAAATGGGAACAGAAATGCTGAGAGAGACACTAATTTTTTAGTAAGCCATACAAGCAGCTCATTGAGGCCTAGGTCCAGACCTTGTGTATTCTGGTCCAGTGATGTGCTCTTGCCATGAGGTCACAGGGTCTCTCTTCTGCTGAGATCCCAGTGGGTCCTTCCCCTCCAGCAGAGCAAGGCATTTAGCATGTAAAGCAGACGGATCACTTGGCTACTAGACGCACTACTGTCCCTCTACATCTCCAGCCATCATCCAATAACTTAATCATCATCTGCTTTGTGCATTTTTGTATTCAAAGGTGTGTAGGAGGTCAGTTGAGTTCCACTGTGATACTGTATGGCTCTTAACTTGAGTGAGTTTCTCAAATTCTTCTCTTTATTTTCTCATCTGCAGAAATTGGCACAATTATAGTACTCAAAACATGAGATAATATAACCCTCGCAGAGGGCCTGGCATATGTTAATCCCTCAGAACCGTTATACAATAGCCCAGATGATTAATAAGAACCTAGTGCTGGCTTTTTCATGCTTTATCCCAGTAAAAATAACACTTCAGAAGAGACACTGAAGAAGTTTTATCAAGGCATGAGGACAGGAATCTCACAGACCTCAGACCTTTCCTTAGCAAGATGGAATCATCCATGTGTAGCTGCAAATTTCTTAGGAAAACTTGTAACTGAAGAGGGAACTGGATGAGCATCTTGAGAAGCACCTCCCTTGAGTTTTTCCCCAACCCTGTCCTCATCACTAAATGCTCTTAAATGCCCTCGGTCCTTTCTTCCAGCTGTTGTTCTTGGCCCATTCAGAAATTGGGCTTATGACTGAGTATCTCATTGGGTTTCTCCATTAGTCACAGCTGCACCCAGAGATCACACATGGAGCTGTGGCTAAGTACAGGTGAGGGCCTCATTGAGCATGTGTGCACATGCGCAGACACGAATACATACCACACATGTATGAACACAGAACCTGCCTGTTTCCATTTAGTTTTTCTTCTTGGATGAGATAGATTATATGAATAAGACTGTACATAAAGGGTGGCTATGTTGAACAATTTGGCCAATGAGTCGGGCCAAGACAGGCATTTTATATGGAAGGCCTAAACAGCATTATTTTCAGGGCTAGGCTGTATGAGGCCTGGTTCACAGATCCTTGCCAGTGTTGAGGGTGTGGTACGGAGAGACTGATGTTTGCCTTAATGACTGTGTGAAGTCTCTGAAACAGATTGTCTGCCTAGAAAAACATTTTGAATGTTCAGTTGTGAATAGTTCATTCTTGAACTTTGGCTTCTCCAGCCATGACCAAAGGAATATACACTAGTTTTAAAACTTCTCCAATCATTCCATAAAAATTGTGGTTTCCCTCCTCTATCAAATCAGCTAATCTTATTTAACCATGACCACTACTGCTTAAATGCAACTAGGCTGAAGTCAGAAAATTCTGACTTTCTTTTACCAGACCTGAAAATGTGGCTCTCGGAGCAATGAGTGTACTCCACATAGGGCTGAGGTCTCTGTATACAGGGTCTACACCAGGGCAGACACTTTGTGCACCTTGTTCTCCCATGTTCCCAGCTTTGAGGCAGTGCCCCCATCAGGACACATAGAATATTAATTCAAAAAGGAAGATGCATGGGCCTTTCATTTCTAATGAAGAAGCCTGGAACAGACTCATTTTTGTGTGAGTGATTCAGTGAAAGAATACTGGCCTCTGGAATTCTATCTCTGATCTTCTTCATTCTTGTTTCTGACCTTTGTTCTTGCTAACATGACTCTCTGCAGAAGTGAATCACTGAGCTGATCTGAGACAGGAAACGCAAGATGTGGTGCTGGAGAGGAGGGTAGAAATAGGAAGATGTGATGGTGGCAGGTTGGGGTCAGATGAGACCTTTTTCCAGGGTTATGAATCTCAGCCCACACTCACTCAGCCCTTCCCAGCTTCCCTTGTGGCTTTCTCCTTCTGATCGTCTCAGCACTGCTCCCCTCAGAACTTCAGCATACTTTATTTGACTCAGTGAAGGTTTCTAGTGAGTATTCTCCACTCATTTTGCTTTTTTATCATAGCTCCCATGAGTCATGCATTAAGTATCTTTCTCAAATTCACATTCTTTATGTGTTGTCAGGGAACATCCTTTCATCCTCTGTGCCTCTATAGTCACACACTGCAATACACTGAGTACATCAGGTTGAATTTTGATGTCAAGGGAACAGGGAGACATACAATCCTGCCTCTCAGGCCTGGGACTTGGAAAATGAAGTCTCCAGGGTCAATGGAAGACAGCAGGTTTTTTATGTATTCCATGGAAGAGGGCATTTGTTGTGCAGAGCAGGATTTCTCAAACTTCGGGGTATTACTAGAACATACTTAAAACATAGTAGGTCAGAAAGGAATATAATCAAGTAGAAAGGGTGGAATGACACTCCAGGAAGTCTACAGAAGTATTGGGTCATAAAACTTGGGTTTTAGTTTTGAGTACAAAGTCATAGTATAAAGTGTATTTCTTATTGTTAGTCCCAGTGGAAAAACTTTTGGAAGTGGAGATCTAGAGATCAAGGAAACCAGAGAAGGCCAATTAGGAAGGCAATTGAATGATTCTCCTTGTATGGATAAAGAACAATGTTGCAATAGCACAGTTTCAATTCATAAGAAAGCGTTACACATCCTTCAATGTTATGTAAAATTTTAATCCTTTTCAAAATATTTTTTAAGATATATATTCAAATGTTGAAGTGTTAGAACAACAACAATGCAAAGCCATACCACTCAAAATACCAGAGCAAAGGCCAGTCAAATAGTTCAGCAGTTTAAAGTGCCTGCAAGCAGGTGCAGGGGTCAGAGGCTCAATCTCCTGGCCTGCAGTGCTGCCCCCACCCATGGACAATTGAGACTAGGTGTGGTGCCACATACTTGTAATCCCAGCTCCTCCAGGAGGCTGCAAACAGGCAGATCACTACTAGTCTGATGTAGAACAGAGACCCTGAACACCCTGTAGACCTTTCCCTAAAATACAAATAAATAAATACATGCTAGAGAGAGAAGAAAGAATTACAGTGATTGTGTGTTTATATATTCATATGTATATGTTTAGGTCTTTTCATAAAGTATTATGTGAAAATAATAATTAGATTGTTCTTAAAAATGGTAATCCAATGCAGAATGTAGTAATGTGTAGTAATCAGGGAAATTTTATGGACTTATTGTGGAGGACCACCTGGATGACTCTGCTTGAAACAAGAGATTGTCTCCCTTTTGGATAAATTTGGCCCTATCTCTATGTATTTATATATTCAGAGCTGGCTAGGGAATTTTCGTATCTCCTCAGTTAGCTTTAAGCAATGCAAATAGGTTTAGAGTTGCTGATGTGAGTCATTAAAGTAATGCGGCAGGCCAGTGAAGCCTGACTACAGTTCCAAAGTATGTGTTAGTTAGGCCATGTGTAGCCACACTGTTGGCTGGGATGAGCCTTAAGATAAGACAATATGCCTTCTCAGAGCATAAGAAATTACTCATCAGAACTGAAGTACCAATCCCCAAACATTAGATACTGCCACTGATGGTCATATACAGATTATTCTTTCTGCATACCCTGTCTGCATATTGCAGAGGTGATTTGGGCCTCCTGTCTAGCTCAGCACAGGCACTCATGTACTTCCCATCACACACACAGTCACTCATCCCCAATATCTTGGTTACCTCTCTTATTGCTGGGATAAATACATGACACTCAAAACTATGGAAGGAAAGGTTTATTTAGCTCACAGTTACTGGAGGTTTCAGTCCATACTCAGCTGACTCCAAGACAAAGCAGCACATGGCAGAAAAGAGCAGAAAGCCAATGAAGGAGTAGCAGCAACAATAGCTACAGAGAACAAATCTGTCTCCCTTAAGTTGCATTCATGCTATCTGCCCAGGCTGGGTGGGATAATCCCAGCAGTACTTAGACCCAGCAGCACTCACCTCCATAATCGCAGTGAATCATGAGTTAAGCACAAACTCTAGAAGTCTGCCCCATGACTGCATGAGGCTTTGCGGGAGGTGGACAACTAGACACAAACCATAACACCTGAGCCACTGTCCTCTCCATGAATTGATAAAAGCCAGGTTTGGCCCTGAGTTGTGGCTCTTGTGTTGGTTAGCCATCAAGTTCTAGCTGGACTTTGGGCCTCCTTGGCTGCCCACAGCTATACATATACCTTAGTGTCTCTATGCTTACCATGAGTTGCATTGAAAGTGGTAGATTGGAATTAAGTTGATAGAATTCCAATAACTTTTCCACAGGATTGCAAGTACAAACTTCGCCAACCCTTGGAAGGGGTCTCTATACTTCTTATTTGGTCTTATGACTATACTGTTCTAATTTGATACTTTTGAAGACAAACAGGCTGCCTCAGAGTAACAGTCTACTTATGTTTTTCTCACAATACAAAAATATACGTCTGGATGAAAAGGGGCTTCTAATACTAGTTTTCTGAGGAATTCGTGCACTGATTTCCATAGTGGTTGTACCAGTCTGGGTGTTTTTCCAGAAGAATTAAAAACATCATACCACAGTAATATATGTGCACCCATGTTTATAGTAGTACAATTTGTCATAACTAAATCTTGTGAACAACCCAGATATCCATCAGTTGAGGAATAGATAAAAAGATGTCATAGTTTTATACAATGGGATACGAGTCAGCTATAATGAGAGATAACCTGAAGGCTTTTATAGGTACATGGATGCATCTAGAGATTGTACTCATAAGTGAAACAAATCAGAATCACATGTAAACATCATGTTGTATTCCTAGTGCAAGAAACTGAAAGAATCAATAAAATGCAAAAGGTATGATTGGTATTGTGACAGGGAGATAAACTGCTCATAATGAAAGAACTGGGATGGGAAAAGGAGAAAAGAAAGAAAGGAGGGGAACTATATCTATCTATCTATCTATCTATCTATCTATCTATCTATCTATACTCAAAATGGCTACTAATTTCTATTAGCTATGGAAAAGACAGTTCATGCTTAATAGCTATTTGCTCAATTTTGCATCCTTATTTCTGGTAATATGTAGAACTTCAAAGATAATGATATATAATATTATGATTTTTGTTAATTTTCTATCATCTTGTTTTGAAATTGTGTATCATTTAATTTTTTAAAATTCCCTTTCAACTAAAAAACATATGCCTACTTCTCAGGGAAAAAATGTATATGTCTTGAGGGACTTCATCTTACATCCACAGCTCTGATTTCCACATTACTCTCACTGGTTAAGACAATGTCATAAGTTGTAAAATCCTAAGAATCTTGCTACTACCAATTTTAGAGATTTTTGTCACAAGATTAAGCCAGACCAATGTGACTTTTCCAACAGTACAGTTTAGTGAGGATGTAGAGAATTGTGTGATCTTGGAAATATAGAATGCTAGAGGATTGTGCAGACAATATAGAGGTTTCCCAAAATATTAAAATCAGAGCTACCATATTTTTCAGCAGTCATTCTTCTAGACATACAGAAAAATAATTTTTAAAAACAGAAGAATAAAATCACTATTTCAGAGACAGTGTTGCTTGCTATTGCAGCATTAGTCACACCATGAAAGATGTAGAAATAACTGTCTGACAGCAGACAAATGAGCAAAGTACTGTGATGGTGGTGCTGAGGATGGTGCACTCTTGCTTCTGTGTGTGGGAGTGGAATACTGTTCAGCCTTCAAAGTAAGAGAACTGCCGTTTGCACCAACATGTGTGCAGCTGCAGAGCATTAGGATACACAAAATAAGCTGAGCAAAGAAATGGCCCCACTGTATGTTGAAGACTACAAAAATTAATTTCATACTAACAGGGTATGACAGCAGGGCTGACAGGTGGGGGACAAGGGGAGAGACTGGCCAAAAGGCACCAACTTTTGGAGACCCTATAGTTAATAATGGTGCCTCACATACTTCAAACCTGCAAAGAGAGCTCTTCAGTGTCCTTACACATGCACACACACATACTTACACATGGTGACTATATGAACAGATGCATATATTATTTTGACTGTGGTTATCATATAGCAATACATCTTTGCAAAACATGATGTACATTTTAAATATGTGCACCTATAAGTTTTACTTGTTGGCAAAACTCAATAAAGTTGGAAAAAGTTTTAAGAAGGAAAAGGGTTTCTGAATGAAGATGGTGATATCTTGGAGAGAATTTTGGTCAGTAGCAAGATGATACGATTGCTATGGGGCGTTATCAACTCGGTAGATTTCATGAGTGTGCTACCATGTCTGCCACTCATAGTGCTGGCTTCAAACACTGCACCATGTGGCTAAGTGCCTGCACTAGCAGCTGGGTAGAATTCCCTTTACAAAGACCCAACTGAAGGCATTGGAGAGGACTCTTTATTTATCTATGATTTCAACTCCACCTGTTTACCATTTTCTTGTTAAAAAGAATTAGTGAGTATTGGGTATGTGGCTATGAAGCAATTGAACAAATCTCCACTGCAGCTATAATATAAATCCATTTTCAAGCCCAGAGCAAATTGTTCTCGTTTGGGGAGGGGAAAAGGTATTTTCTCAGCTAAAAACAAAAATTAACAAATATTTTGCAAAAGGTGAACTCTAGGGTCCCAACCAAATCCTGAACAAATTAGAGCAAAGCAGAAACAGCTGTTGAGCAAAAAGCTCGACCTGGGAGCAGGTTCTCTGCTCTCAGACCAGGCTGGTTGGAGTCAGCTCTCTTGGAGTCTGCAGCGTAACTGGTCTCAGCATTGTGGCACAGCATTAAGAAACGTGGAAAGCACTGCACGCTCAAGACAAACAGCAGAAGCTTCAAGTTCCCTGTACTTTGGGACCTAATGAATTCCAAGGTAGAACTGTTCTTATTTCCTCCTGGGATACAGCCCATGCTGATGAAGAAGGTTTGCTCTCATAGCAGGAGAAAGCAGCCAGCCCATGCTGGGCCCTAAAACTCCAGAAGACTCCTTCAGAGAGCCTTTCTTTCCTTGTGCAAGGCCTCACTAGGCAGGACTTGGCCTAACAATCCTGTGGCCTTCACCTGTGGGTGTTAGTCTTTTGAAAAATTTGATTCTTTTCGCCCAATCCCAATTAAATTAAGAGCTACATGATGACTCAAAAGTATTGAAATACGAGCTTAAAGTTTTTAGATTTCAGCCCTGCATCCAAGCCATCTAAAAATGCTGTGTTTATGTCCATTAAGGAATTGTAAACAATTCAGTGCTTGTCAATGTCTTTTGACCTTGCTCATTTTTTTTTTCTGTTAAATGTGTTGGGAGTTTACCTGGGGCTCATATGAAAAGCACGCCTTTTTTCCACTCAAGCTCCAAACCAAACAGAAATGAGTACAAAAGGAGCAAAAGTTTGAAGGCTAAAATGGAATGCTTATCATCTGTAGAGTAGGTGTGGCTCAGTGGGCTTCTTTCTCAGGGCTAGGGGGATTTTAGACTCTTGACTAAATGAGGAAGTCTCAGGAAGCCCTGTGCAGGTGGCACTAGCCAGCACCATAGGTTCTGCCTTGGGGTAGACCAGTACTGTGCTGAGGCCAGCAGCCATCGGGAGCAGATGCGCTCAGCACAATGCAACTCCTTCTGCAGCATAGAGTACAATTTATCCTTTTTTGGGGCAAGGGGGAACCTGGGATTGAACTCAGACCCTTGTGCTTGCCAGGCAAGCACTCATTCTATTGAGCTATCTCCCCAGCCCCCAGAATTTATCCTTTTATGAGTAGCTAAGTCTCCATTCATAATGCTCACAAATCATAGGGAATAAATAACATATTAAGAGATAAAAGCCTTTCCCTCAGTTTTTCCACTACTTGCCCCTCATTGAACACTTCAGAGAGAGGCTTTTTAAAATAACTTTGGTTTCTATTCCTCTGGTTGTTATTATAATGCTAACTGATATACTTGTATTACTCCTATTTCTGCCCACTTCTAATCTTTTTGCAGATTTTGCTGTTTTTGTTTCTTTTGTAAAAGGCAACCTTGTTAAAATGGGCTTCTAGGATTCAGACTTAGGTACTTATTAACTATATAATCTTGGAAAAAATACTTCACCTGTCTGCACATCAAACTGCTCACCTATAATTGGGGATAGTGACAGGCCTCCCAAACAGAGCTTTAGAATGAAATTGGTCAGTTCATATGAAGTGCTCAGCTGTCTGCCTAACAGCCAGAAAACAGGGAACAAATGTTACACAGAGCTCTGTGGGATAATGTTTTTATCTGCACATTGATCATGAAATCTCAATTTGAACAGACTACAATATTATGATTATTTGAATATTTAATGGTGAAGTCAAATAGCATAATTGAACTCATAAAAGAAGAAACATAATATTTTCACTAAAATGTCTTCCTTTAAATTAGCTTTTCCAACTGTTATGTTTAATATATCCCTTTAAGCTATTCTAGGTTTTCTTATCCGGATCATGCTCTTTCTTATATCTCTTGGACTGAGAATCCTTAGAGCATGGCTGTCCAGCCCATAGATTCTCCTGAGCATGTCTATAGAGTGACCTAGGTTCTCCATGCTTCATTTTTCTCATCACTAAATAAGGATAATATAGGATGTCCCCACAGTGTTGATGAGGAATAGATGAAACAACAAGTGCACAGCACGTAGGAAAGCTGATGGGCAAATGTGAACTAAATCAGCTCTCACAAAACAACGGAATTCAGCTCTGAATATATGCAAACTTAGGCAGAGTAATGGTAGACTGTGCTTATCTGACATGAGTTCTGGAATGAAAACCTGCTTACATACAGGAGGAAGACAAACCAGCCAAAGTTCTGATGATCCATGTACTTTTTATTCATAATATCTGACATTAAATAGAAATCATCAAGTATGACAAAAAAAAAAAAACACCAAATGACCAAAACCAAGAGAATATACCATCACTAAAATCATATAATAGGTGATGCATTTATTATTGGATATCTACTTCAAATCACTAAAATACAATGAGTTATATACTCACAAATGCATGCCAAAGTATATTTATTGGTGAATGGGGTGTATAGAATACATATGCATGTATATACAGATATACGTGTCCTAGATTATGCATCACATTATATTATATGAAATTTTAAAAAGTTAAGTTTTAATGATAAAATGTCCACACTCTGCATGTAGAAAGAAGACTTATAAGGTGCGTGGAAATGTGTAGAAGTCAGGCAGAGCCTGTGCAAAAATCTGCCACCCCCTATGCTGAAGTCTGAGAAGAAGAGGCAAGGGATGATGGTAGAAATAAGATTTGAAGAAGCCATAATTAATAATTACTCTAAACAGAGGAAAGTCCTCAAGCCATGGGAGTCAACAAAAATTACCCTAAGGGTAGATGAGAGCACTGAAGACACCAAAGTAGGCAGAGCGTAGCAGAATTGCTGAAAACAAAAGACAAAAACAAATCTTTCATTTCTTTATTTATTCTAGATAGCAAGCAATCCTTTGTTGGGCAAGGGCTGGCAAACAGTTTTCCCAGTCTGCACATTGTCTCTTCATTTGGTCGCTGATTGTTCTTGCTGTGTAAAACCTTTCTAATAATATGAAACCCACTTTGTGATAGTTCCCGTGCAACTGGGGTTTTGATCATAAAGCCTGTGCCTACACCAATATTTTCAAGTGCTCCAACCAGTTCTCTCCTCCAGCAGATTTAGTGTTTCTGTGTTAATACTTAGATCTTTGGTGCATTTTGACTTTAGTTTAGTGCACGGCGAGAGAATGCGGCGAGAGAATGCGTAGTCATGTGGAAAGCCAGTTTTTTTTTTTTTTGTTTGTTTGTTTGTTTTTTTCAGTGAAATTTGTTAAGGATACTATCTTTCTTCCAGGGAATGTATGTGGCTTCTTTGTCAAAAATCAGTTGCTTGAGTGTGCTTGGAGTTGTTTCTGCAACTTCTAATCAGTTTCATTGATTCTCAGATCTGTTTTTGTTGTTGCTTTTGCCAGTGCCGTGCTGTTTTTAATCGCATGGCTCTGTAGTATAATTTCAAATCAGGGATTGTGATGCTACCTGCTTTGCCTTTATGACCCAGAACTATTTTTCTACTTTAGGTCTCTTCTGGTTCCAAATGAATTTAAGGGATGTTTTCTCTGGTTCTGTGAGGTATTCTAATGGTATTTTGATTGGGATTGCTTTAAATTTTTAACAGTTTCAAGGGTATAGCCATTTTTATTATGTTAGTTCTTCCAGTCCAAGGGCAAGTGATACCAGTCCAATTTCTGATATCTTTGTTCATCTTTTTCAGAGTACTTATAGTTTTCAAGACAAATATTGTTTACTTCCTTTGTAAGACTGGTTATTAAGTATTTCATTTTTCAATGCTTTTATGAAAGGTATTCTTTTAGTAATTTCTCTCAGAGAGTTTGTTATTTGTGTACAGAAATGCTATTGATTAACTATTTTGTATTCAACTATGACATGTAAAAGTCTTTTGGTGGAGTTTCTGAGGTCTTCTATGGAGAGGTAACATGTCACCTGCACATAATGCTAACTTAATTTCTTCTTTTCCTATTCATACTCCTTTTATTTCTTTCTCTTGTCTAAGTGTTCTGGCTAATATTTTCAGAACCTTACTGAATGGGAGGGTGATAGTGGACATCTTTGTCTTGCTCCTTTCAGTTTTTGACTATTTAATATTATGTTGGCTGTTGGTCTGTAATAGATGGCTTTTATCAGATTCAGATATGGACCATCAGTTCCAATTTTCTATAGGCTTTTTATTATGTACTGTAGTTTGACTTTCATCTATATCTATGGAGATGAACAGGTGGGTTCTTTCCAGGGCTCTGCTGATACGGTGCATTGTGTTTATTGATTTGCATATGGCGAGATATCCCTGAATCCCTGGGATGAATCTTAGTTGGTCGTGGTGTGCAATCCTCTCTATGGTTTGCTGAATTTTGTTTGCCAATATATCACTGAGGAGTTTTGCATCTATGTTCTTAGGCAGATAGATATATAGATCTCTTTTTTGGGGGGTAATCCTTCTCTAATTTTTGAATCAGTGTAATACTTGCCCACAAAGGAACCATAGATCAGTGGACCAGATAGGAAGATGCAAAACTAACTCTGAACACACTCAGCCATTTTATCTTTGGCAAAAGGCCAAAAAAAGGTTAAATTTTGGAAACAGCCCAAATGCCATTACCGGTTGTATATGTTAAAAAGATCTGGTTTTTTTTGTGTGTGTTTTTTAAATTTCTTTTTTTTCAGAACCAGGGATTGAACTCAGGCCCTTGCACTTGCCAGGGAAGAGCTTATTCCACTAAGCCATCTCTCCTGCCCCAATTTCTTAATTGATTAATTTAAAATTAATTAATTTTTTTCTTCCCAGAATTAAGGAAGGAATAATTTATTTAGCTTGCAATTTTGTGGAGATTTCAGGCACCGACTCCAGCACAGAGTGGCAGAGGGCAGAGGGCAGTGGTTCACGGTGCTGCAGAGCAGCAAAGATCCAAGAGCAGCAAGGGGAGAGCAGCAGCTGTGGCAGAGAACAAGTCGATCTCCCTTCTTGCTATAGCATCTAGGCTATGTGCCCCAAGGCGAGTGTAGCACTCACACCTATAATCCCAGCATCAGATTATGAATTAATCAGAGCTTCTAAAAGTCCAACCTATGACTGCATGACACTTTAGGGAAACAGACATAAATCATAACAGAGCATGACTCACTCATGAAAAAGAATCAACTTGAGACTTCTCTAGGAAGTCCTTGCACCTTGAGACCATACTCTTCAGTGAAATAAATCAGTCACATGTCTGTAAGTATCACGTTGTGTTACTGCTGTGAGAAACTGAAAGCATAAATAAGGATGAAAATATATAACAGACATTGTGAAATATGAAGAAATTGCTTAAAAGGGAAGGGAAATGGGGTGGGGGAAAATGAGAATAGAAAAAAATGGAAACAAAGCTTTGTGAACAAGGTGGGGAAGGGGGTTTAGAGAGGAGGGAATAAAACTAAAGAGAAATCAAGACATATTATACACAGGAACAAATTCCCTATAATGAACATGATCATCATGTATATCTAAATAGTACCAATAAAATTTTAGAAAGAAATCATAGAAGCCCCTCCAAAAAGATATGTTACATTCAAGTGAATGACCCTAAGATTTACAGCTCACTTCTTATGAACAACAATGATGGAGAC